>CM051025.1:87839973-88042473 GCA_027627225.1 Congeria kusceri
GTTAATTTAAGCTGATTGACGTCGTCATCATCGCGTCTTTTTTTACTTATCCATTCATGTTTCAATGCTTACAATGCCTGAAAATTCTATTGCACTTTGTTAAAAACACATGCCCTACTTAAAAACTGTATTCTATGGGGCTTGTTGATAAAATCAAATGTCTGCATAGATGATTTACAAATAACTTGACTCGATTTCATTACCATCCGAATTTAGAGTTGATCTCACAATTATACGTTTTCTCAATTGCCGTTGTGCATCACCTTCATATTTGTTGTTTTTATTAATATGCAATCTTAAAATGAAGCCAACTTTTGGTATTATGTCAATGTATGTTTGTCTTACATTATACTAAATTGTTTAAAAGTAAGTATACTTATTTCATACACAATTTACGATCTATTTACTTGTTTTAATGCAGATAAATGGCGTGCTCCGCTTAACGGTTACCATGGTTATATTATCAAATAGATTAGGCACGTAACAAATTAATTTCCCAAGATTACTTATTAAACATGTTCAATTTGAATATCGATTCATTTTGATATAGGTTTTATTCAATTAAGTTTACTCAGTTGTAAAGAATAAAAAGTCTACGTTATTTTTGAACATCTAACTTGAATGAAAGAAATTGTGTTTCATGTTATCAGACTGATTGATCTGTAGTCACTACCCAGTAGTGGGAATTCGTGCTTTCTGAAAAAAAAGGTGTACATGTGATTACAAGTTTAGAGCTTGCATGTTTTAGTGTTTCTACTTTCTGATGCCGTTCTGGTGAAGTACCTAAATCCGGACAGTACTTAAATCCGGACACCTCAGAAAAAATGTGTTTGTACGATCAAGACCCATAATTCTATTGTATCAATTGATGCACACACCTGTCTCATCAACATATGTCAAGTTTCAACAGAACTTATTGAGTATTAATTCATTAACTTATTGTTGGTGTTTTCTCCCTTTCAAATGTAAACATTTGCATGTGGTGGATTGAAATCGAAACAGTTTATCCAATAAATAAAGCTTGATTGAGAAAAATTTGAAAGTTTACACCAGAACAAGGTAAACAAAGAAGAACAAGATTACTGACGAACAAGTTGTAGTTGAATGTTCAGTTTTGTTATTTTTGTTTCTAATAAAACATATTTTAAAAAGTGTCCGGATTTAGGTACTCATTAGCTGTATGTGTTACAGGCCTTTTCCGAACACATCATTGATTGACATTTAGATAGCAGATCGCACTAAGATTATTAACCAAAGCTTAAGATTAAACCAACTAATTATGTTTAACTTAATATTTTCCTCCTAGGAAATCGTCCAAAAACCAGCTAAAGTGTCCGGATGTAGGTACTTCACCAGTGTATTTTATTTGATAAAGGCAACAGTTTGAAAGCACACGTCAGACAGTTTGATGATTAATTAATGAGCTTTAACAAGAAATAGTCTCTGGTAAGATTGTAGGTCCAAGTCTCAATGGAGAAAGGTGTTTTATGCATTGTATCTTAGAAGATGAAGTGAATTTGGTAGATGTTCTGTTGAAAACATATAAGATCAAAATTGCTTAGCTTAGGAAAGTTATTGAGAATTCGTTGATGAACTTTCAAATGGCTTGCATGGCGGTGAAATACTAAAAACCATTGTTGTTTGCCCAAAAAATTCATGTAAAGTAAGCAGCACCTTCTGAAAATAGTGGTCACGTCACACAGAGCTCTATACTAAGACGTTTTACTATCTGAAAATAGTGGTCACGTCACACAGAGCTCTATACTAAGACGTTTTACTAGTACAATTTTAAAGCAGTACCATTCTGAAAATAGTGGTCACGTCACACAGAGCTCTATACTAAGACGTTTTACTAGTACAATTTTAAAGCAGTACCATTCTGAAAATAGTGGTCACGTCACACAGAGCTCTATACTAAGACGTTTTACTAGTACAATTTTAAAGCAGTACCATTCTGAAAATAGTGGTCACGTCACACAGAGCTCTATGCTAAGACGTTTTACTGGTACAATTTTAAAGCAGTACCATTCTGAAAATAGTGGTCACGTCACACAGAGCTCTATGCTAAGACGTTTTACTGGTACAATTTTAAAGCAGTACCATTCTGAAAATAGTGGTCACGTCACACAGAGCTCTATACTAAGACGTTTTACTGGTACAATTTTAAAGCAGTACCATTCTGAAAATAGTGGTCACGTCACACAGAGCTCTATACTAAGACGTTTTACTGGTACAATTTTAAAGCAGTACCATTCTGAAAATAGTGGTCACGTCACACAGAGCTCTATGCTAAGACGTTTTACTGGTACAATTTTAAAGCAGTACCATTCTGAAAATAGTGGTCACGTCACACAGAGCTCTATGCTAAGACGTTTTACTGGTACAATTTTAAAGCAGTACCATTCTGAAAATAGTGGTCACGTCACACAGAGCTCTATACTAAGACGTTTTACTATCTGAAAATAGTGGTCACGTCACGCAGAGCTCTATGCTAAGACGTTTTACTGGTACAATTTTAAAGCAGTACCATTCTGAAAATAGTGGTCACGTCACACAGAGCTCTATACTAAGACGTTTTACTGGTACAATTTTAAAGCAGTTCCATTCTGAAAATAGTGGTCACGTCACACAGAGCTCTATGCTAAGACGTTTTACTGGTACAATTTTAAAGCAGTACCATTCTGAAAATAGTGGTCACGTCACACAGAGCTCTATGCTAAGACGTTTTACTGGTACAATTTTAAAGCAGTACCATTCTGAAAATAGTGGTCACGTCACACAGAGCTCTATACTAAGACGTTTTACTGGTACAATTTTAAAGCAGTACCATTTTGAAAATAGTGGTCACGTCACACAGAGCTCTATGCTAAGACGTTTTACTAGTACAATTTTAAAGCAGTACCATTCTGAAAATAGTGGTCACGTCACACAGAGCTCTATACTAAGACGTTTTACTGCTACAATTTTAAAGCAGTACCATTCTGAAAATAGTGGTCACGTCACACAGAGCTCTATACTAAGACGTTTTACTAGTACAATTTTAAAGCAGTACCATTCTGAAAATAGTGGTCACGTCACACAGAGCTCTATACTAAGACGTTTTACTATCTGAAAATAGTGGTCACGTCACACAGAGCTCTATACTAAGACGTTTTACTAGTACAATTTTAAAGCAGCACCATTCTGAAAATAGTGGTCACGTCACACAGAGCTCTATACTAAGACGTTTTACTGGTACAATTTTAAAGCAGTACCATTCTGAAAATAGTGGTCACGTCACACAGAGCTCTATACTAAGACGTTTTACTGGTACAATTTTAAAGCAGTACCATTCTGAAAATAGTGGTCACGTCACACAGAGCTCTATACTAAGACATTTTACTGGTACAATTTTAAAGCAGTACCATTCTGAAAATAGTGGTCACGTCACACAGAGCTCTATACTAAGACGTTTTACTGGTACAATTTTAAAGCAGTACCATTCTGAAAATAGTGGTCACGTCACACAGAGCTCTATACTAAGACGTTTTACTGGTACAATTTTAAAGCAGTACCATTCTGAAAATAGTGGTCACGTCACACAGAGAGCTCTATGCTAAGACGTTTTACTGGTACAATTTTAAAGCAGTACCATTCTGAAAATAGTGGTCACGTCACACAGAGCTCTATACTAAGACGTTTTACTGGTACAATTTTAAAGCAGTACCATTCTGAAAATAGTGGTCACGTCACACAGAGCTCTATACTAAGACGTTTTACTGGTACAATTTTAAAGCAGTACCATTCTGAAAATAGTGGTCACGTCACACAGAGCTCTATACTAAGACGTTTTACTATCTGAAAATAGTGGTCACGTCACACAGAGCTCTATACTAAGACGTTTTACTAGTACAATTTTAAAGCAGTACCATTCTGAAAATAGTGGTCACGTCACACAGAGCTCTATACTAAGACGTTTTACTATCTGAAAATAGTGGTCACGTCACACAGAGCTCTATACTAAGACGTTTTACTATCTGAAAATCGTGGTCACGTCACACAGAGCTCTATACTAAGACGTTTTACTAGTACAATTTTAAAGCAGTACCATTCTGAAAATAGTGGTCATGTCACACAGAGCTCTATACTAAGACGTTCTACTGGTACAATTTTAAAGCAGTACCATTCTGAAAATAGTGGTCATGTCACACAGAGCTCTATACTAAGACGTTTTACTATCTGAAAATAGTGGTCACGTCACACAGAGCTCTATACTAAGACGTTTTACTACTACAATTTTAAAGCAGTACCATTCTGAAAATAGTGGTCACGTCACACAGAGCTCTATACTAAGACGTTTTACTAGTACAATTTTGCATTTTCTCCACTTATGAGATGGTAAAGGGGAAAAATATACGGTAGTTCCAAAAATAGTAATAAAGATACTTTTAAATCAACAGTTCCTCTTTAAGTGAACGTAGCGTGGTGTAAAGATACAAATGCATTGCAGCCAGTTTTGTTAACCTTTCTTTTAACAGGGCTATTCACTTTTATCATAATTATTTACTGTCATCCTGTGCGTGTGCAGCAGACTAATTTATTTGAAAGACTTAAGTTGGTAGAGAACTAATTAGAAAGAAGTTTCATTCCCAGAATATGTTGCGGAAACAAACATGGGTAAGTTGTTTCTGTTCTTTGATCTGTTTGTGTGTGCAAAATGTAGGGATGAATATTCTTTCTCTTGTTAGTATGAATATGTATTTGAATTTTTACAGACATATACCATCTAGAATAAAATCACTAAATGTAGAAGTTCATCTGTAATATTTGAAAAAAAAAAAAGATTCAAATTAATTTAATGCATCATTTCATACAAATAATGAAGACACTGCTATTTTTTGCCAGAAAGATTACTGTGTTGTTTTCTCTTAACAAGTTTAACTTTGGTCAACATATACTTGCAGATACTTTGCATGCGCTAAATACGGTCTGATATATTCTTAATGTAAAAAGTAGACTAGGTGGACTGCCAACCTGAAACCAATCTCATTAAAATCATCTCCAGTCTGATGCTACTATATTATCTGCTGACTGGATTGGATGACTGGATTGGATGACTTTGCATTAGGAGTCACGTTCAGATTACCTTTTCAGGAGCCAATTGTACTGTTGCCTTCAAAATGTTGTGGTATAACTTCAGATATAAAGCACAAATACTACGCACAAAATCAGCGTGAACTTTGGATGTTTTACTTGCCTAAGGTACCACTATATCCATTGTTATCCCGGTGAAAATTAACTGTAAATGATTTATTCCCGAGGATCAGTTGTAAATGCAGCACTTTTAAAATACCCTGGCAAAACATTGCTGTGCAAAAGGCAATTTCATTGGGCGCAGCAGGGTTGATATTTTATTTTTCTGAAGGTCATTTGAACGTGACCTGTTATACATTGTCTTCAGATCCTAACAATGTTAGGATTTGATTTTAATGAGATTGACCTGAAACTAATTTTGCACAAGTACCTTACCAAAACTGATAAGATATTACATGTGCATGACCAGTATCAAGTTGATCCTTGCGAATGATTGTAATCTGTACCTTTCAAACCGAAGAAGTTAACAAAATGTCTTAAGGATTTTCTAATTTCTTTCAACACAACTTTAACAGATAGTGCATAACAACTGAGAAATGCTTATGTAATGATATGAAACAAATTATTATCCTGTCGGAAGTATATAACCTGACCACACGCAAGTTTATGAAATTAAGGATTTGATTGTGCAGGCCGAAACTGCAAACTGCCATGTTTGCAATTAAAAAAATAAAATTGCACAGGCCAAAATTACGTTCTATCTTACCAGGCCAGGGGCTTAAACAGGCAGTACTCCTATATGCATGTGCATATAAATTGAAACACCTATATGGCAGTGAAACAGTGCTTAAGTCTTGGGGACAATATTATTCTTAAACATACTGTCGCCAGCTTCAAATTGGCACCACTGTATTATTTTATCTGACTAAAATGAGTGTTATAACATCTGAAATATGTTATACGTTTAACTTATTCAAAAGTCTATGATGTTTAGAGTAATTAATAAGCGACACATTAGTTCAGTTCAAAACAATTTCTGTGAGTGTATTCAAATCACATACAGGAACTCCCATGCAGGCCAGTGCTATTTTGATGATATGTGTTCATATTGCTTGTCTTTGTATTGTAGTTCACAGTAACCAAGGTAACAGACTCTGAACATCAAAACCATGAGCGGTCGGATGTCAGCAGTCGAGTGTCTCAGTTTGACACGATTGATGAGATGACGGAGTTCCTGCAGCCCAATGGCTCACTGCCCACCCCTACTGACACCCTCACAAACAGCAGCATTACGGCCCTCCTGTCCAGCAAGTGGAGGGTAATGTCTGAATATTGTACATTTTCATTGCTTTTGCTAGAAATATGAGATTAATATAACATCCTAACGATATTTTGAACAAATCGAGAGTCATGAGAAAACGACCCACAGAAATGCGGAAATTATTATGAATTGCTATAGCAAGGGACCATTTTCTGTTTGTATCATATTTTACATAGCAGTTCTATTTTCAATTTATCTTAAGAACAAAACATGTCATTTCCATGCCTATAGTATGTTCCCATTTGCCTATTTCTAACATATGTGGCGCGTCGTGAGAAAACCGGTTTTAATGCATGTGCGTAAAGTGAATATTGCGGACTGCACAGGCAAATCCGGGACAACACTTTCCGCCTAAAGTGGATTTGTGGTTAGAAGACATTTCATTGAAACAGAAAATACCATTAAAGCGAAAAGTGCCATCCCGGATTAGCCTGTGCAGACTGCACAGGCTAATCCGGGACGACACTTCAAGCACATGCATTAAGCCCAGTTTTCCCACGACGTGCCTCATATTTTCTTTCATTTTGATGGCGAATCTGACATAAAATTCAGTCCATATTTGATATGCAGCCCATTGAGATATTGCCTTTCATTATGAACAATGGTTATCATTATTGTGGTTTCACTATCTTGCTAAAACAACAGATGACATTTGATTGTGCATATCTTCTTTTATCACTGACCTGCTTCTTTGATTACCATAATTTCTCACGTATAAGCCACACTTTTCTTCATCCAAAATGTGTACCATTTTTTCCGTGCATCTTATACGCGGATATAACCAAAAAAAAGTTTTTCTATCATAAATATCATGCGATGTATTTTGGCCGCCATTTTGAATAGACGCCTGGTCGATGTCAGGAAGATGCTTATTTAAGTGAAAATTGGTACCCGATATGTTTCGCACCGTTTTATATTGTATAATATAATAATGAATCTTGAAATATTTATTTTGCGAAATTTATTTTCTTTGTATTTTTTACGAAAACACAAATATGTATGTACCGGTAATCATGCAAAAAATAAGAACAAGGGTCAAACGAACCGTACTGTACATACCACCTTACAAAATAGCTCACACCTTTTACATTGTTGCTAAGCAAACGATGACGACGGTTTCATTGAAGATACTCGCGGAGACTGTGTTTGTTTAGCAAACAATTTGCACCCATTTAAGAGGTGTTGACACTGAGACATCTCAACACCTCTGAGACATCTCAACACTTGAGAGAAAGTTTATCTTTAAATAGTCAACCATAACAAGACCTTCTTAGGGCTAAAAAATTGTCAGAAAGAATATCTGTAATTGTCTAAATTGAAAGAATATCGAACGCTTATAACGTACACAAAAGCTAAAATTATACTTAGTGCAGTGTATCCACTACTGCTTATTGCAGTTTTCACGACAAACATATTTTCGGTTTCGGTAAACAATGGACACAAAATTAACGATTTTGAAGCCTTCAGAAGTGTTTAAACTGCCAAAAAAAAATTTCACAAAATACGATCAGAATTTTTAGGTGTATCTTATATGCGGTGGCGTCCTATACGTGAGAATTTACGGTATTTATTGCAATATGTTTATTATCATTTTAATGCCCCCACCATCAATGATGGGGGGGACATATAGAGTTTACCCGGTCCGTGGGTATATACCTGTGTACATATATTCTGTACGTATGTTTGGATTCTTGTCCGGACAATAACTTTGTCCAACATTGGAGGATTTTCAAATAACTTGGCAGAAATTTCAAGCATAATGAGACGGTGTGTCACGCACAGGAACCAGGTTCCTAGGTCCAAGGTCAAGGTCACACTTAAAGGTCAAAGGTCAAATATAAGAATTTAAGTCTTCTATCCCTGTCAGGAGCATAATTTTGTCCAGCATGGAAGGAATTTCAAATAACTTGGCACAAGGGTTGAGCATGGTGAGACAGTGTGTTGCGCACAGAAACCAGGTCCCTAGGTCCAAGGTCAAGGTCACACTTAGAGGTCAAATAAAAAAATTTAAGCCTTCTATCCCTGTCAGGATAATAGCTTTGTCCAGCATGGAAGGAAATTTAAATAACTTGGCACATGTGTTGAGCATGGTAAGACTGTGTGTCGCGCGCAAGAACCATGTGCCTAGGTCCAAAGTCAAGGTCAATCTTAAAGGTCAAAGGTCAAATATGAGAATTTAAGCCATAGACCCTGTCTGAAGCATAATATTGTTCAGCATGGAAGGAATTTCAAATAACTTGGCACAAGTGTTTAGCATGGTGATACGGTGTGTCGCACGCAAGAACCAGGTCCCTAGCTAGGTCCAAGGTTAAGGGCACACTAAAAGGTCAAAATTCAAATATAAGAATTTAAGCCATAGACCCTGTCCTGAGCATAATATTGTCCAGCATGGAAGGAATATTAAATAACTTGGCGCAAGTGTTGAGCTTGTTGAGACGGTGTGTCATGTGCAAGAACCAGATCCCTAGTTCCAAGGTTAAGGTCACACTTAAAGGTCAAAGGTTAAATATAAGAATTTAAGCCTCCTACCCCTGTCCGGAGCATAAGTTTGTCTAGCATGGAAGGAATTTCAAATAACTTGGCACAAGTGTTGAGCATTGGGAGACGGTGTGTCACGCGCAAGATCCAGGTCCCTAGGTCCAAGGTCAAGGTCAAACTTAAAGGTCAAAGGTCAAATATAAAAATTTAAGCCATAGACACTGTCTGGAGCATTATTTTGTTTAGCATTGGAAAGAATTCCAAATAACATGGCACAAGTGTTGAGCATTGTAAGACGGTGTGTCGCACGCAAGAACCAGGTCCCTAGGTCCAAGGTCAAGTTCACACTTAAAGGTGAATGGTCATTTAAGCCATATATACTGTCTGAAACATAATTTTATCTGAAGGATTTTAAACTAACTTGGCCGAAGTGCTAAGCATGGTGTGTCGGTGTGTTGCGCGCAAGAACCAGGGCCCTTTGCATAATGTCAATGTCACACTTAAAGGTCAAAGGTCAAATATAAGAATTTAAGCCATAGACCATGTCCAGAGCATAATGTTGTCCAACAACTTGGCATAAGTGACATGCATTATGTGGCTGTGTCGCATGCAAGAACCAGGTGCCTTGGTCCAAGGTCAAGGTCACACTTTAAGGTCAAGTATATCTATATATGTTAAGATTCTTGTCCAGGCAATAACTCTGTCCAGCATTGAAGGATTTTCAAATAACTTGGCAGAAGTGATAACCATTAAAGACGATGTGTCGCCCGCAAGAACTAGGTCCAAGGTCAAGGTCACTTAAAGGTCAAAGGTCAGGTATAAGAATTAAGTCCATGGATTTTGTCTGGGGCATAATTTTGTCCGGCATGAAAATTTTTCAAATAACTTGGCAGAAGTGGTAAGCATTATGAGACAGCTTGTGGCGTTCACGAACCAGGTCTGTAGCTGAAAGGTCAAGGTCATTAATCAAGGTCAAAGGTCAAATAATTTTCCAGAGCTTAATATTGTCATGCATGCAAATATTTTCAGATAACTTGGCAGAAATGATCACAATCACAAGATGATGTGTTGCATGCACGAACCTGACTTGTGAAGTTAGTGAATTACTTCCCTTAATTCAGGAGTGTGCAAAGCATAATTCAACAAAGATAAAAGGCATTTTGTTGATTTTGCACAGAATGATTTAAGATAGCAAGATTAAGTGAAGCATACAAGAACCATAACTCATAATTGCCTTAAAGTTTTAATTACTACCCTTTATTGATTTTTTGTCCGGACTAAAACTATTTTGTGATATCCAAATTACTTCACACAATAAGAGAATACATTAGCAGAAAGTAAAATATAGAAGGACAATTCTCTTTTCAAAATTATTTGTACGCATACAGAAAAAGCGGTGCCATGTGGAATTGGCTGCATAGGTGGGGGCATTCATGTCTGTGGACACATTTCTAGTAATATAAATTATTTCATGTGTTTTAGGGTTTGTCCAAGAAAATTCGAGATTATGGGGAGAAGACAAGGTTTCGAAAGAGGATTGTCTCAAAGTGGGAGGTAGGATAATAGTATTAGGTGCGTCGTGGGAAAACCGGGCTTAATGCATGTGCTTAAAGTGTCCCGGATCAGCCTGTGCAGGCCACATAGGCTGATCCATGACGGCACTTTCCGCCTAAAGTGGATTTATGATTAGAAGAGACTTCCTTGAAACAGAAAATACCATAAAAGCGGAATGTGCCATCCCGGATTAGCCTGTGCGGACTGCATGGGCTAATCCAGGACGACACTTTATGCACATGCATTAAGACCGGTTTTCTCATGACCCCCATCGTATTGTCTTCGCCTCATAAATGCTGGTATAATGTATTTGTTACTTGTGTGTCACATGTGTGCTCTCGTAGCGTTTCTTAAACAACAAACAACATCTGGTAGAAAATAAGTCATGTTAAAAGTATCAGATGTATCTTGTAAGATAATTCCCGATAAAGAAAATAAATTAACAAGATACACTAATGAATTCATTGGAACTAAAAAAATTAATCTGATTTGTTAGATTATATCATGATAAAACAGAAAAAAATGGCACTCATTGTTTTATATACTGCATTGACTTTCAAAAAGTTATATTAGTTTTTCTGTTTCATGTTGCTTCAGAGTTTGGATTATGACACTATAGAAAATGAACTACACTGGCAAGAAAATGACAAACCAGACAAAAAGGTGAGTCTCAAAAAGGATTTTAACAAATATCCGGATACTATTCCAGTATGTTGCACTTTGTTTGTGCTTCCGGTAATTCTGTGTCCACAGAATGTCTAATGCAATTAAAGCCTTATGTGGGTAAAGAAATTGTGTGACACATATATTTGGCCGCTTGGTACATCACTGAAATAGTTGTTAATTATTTGCACGATTTTGCAATTAAAAATGAACCGTTTAGTGTGTATTGTACCTATTCATTCATACTTTTAAGAAAAAAACACACACCTCAAAATGCTGAAAATTATGGTTATTCAACAGTGTCCAGTTATTTATGTTTGTTTGATGGATTGGTCCAATGCAGTGATTTTTATCTTGACTATTCGAAGAATAGGTGAGCTATCCTACTACCCCCGACGTCGGCGTCCGCGTCCACGTCTGAATTTGGTTAAAGTTTTTATTCAAAAGTCTTGTAACTTCAAAACTACATAAGTTATTCACTTGAAACTTGGAATATACCTTTGTCATAAACTCCAGTGTCAGGAATATACCTTTGTCATAAACTCCAGTGTCAGGAGCAATATTCTCCATAACTCTGTTTTTTTATTTTGACAGAGTTATGCCCCTTTTTCACTTAGATTTGCTGGTTAAAGTTTATATTCAGAAGTTTTGTAACTTCAAGACTACATAAGTTATTCACTTGAAACTTGGAACTAACCTTTCTCATCAACTCCAGTGTCAGGGGCAACATTCCCCATAACTCTGTTTTGTATTTTGACAGAGTTATGCCCCTTTTTCACATAGATTTTCTGGTTAAAGTTTATATTCAAAAGTTTTGTAACTTCAATACTACAAAAGCTATTCACTTGAAACTTGGAATATACCTTTGTCATCAACTCCAGTATCAGGGTGAACATTCCCCATAACTCTATTTTGTATTTTGACAGAATTATGCCCCCTTTTCACATAGATTTTCTGGTTAAAGTTTATATTCAAAAGTTTTGTAACTTCAAAACTACATCAGTTATTCACTTGAAACTTGGAACTAACCTTTGTCATCAACTCTAGTATCTGGGGGCAACATTACACATAACTCTATTTTGTATTTTGACAGAGTTATGCCCCCTTTTCACATAGATTTTCTGGTTAAAGTTTATATTCAAAAGTTTTGTAACTTCAAAACTAGATAAGTTATTCACTTGAAACTTGGAAGTAACCTTTGTCATCAAGTCTAGTATCAGGGGCAACATTACCCATAACTCTGTTTTGTATTTTGACAGAGTTAGCCCACTTTTTACATAGACTTTGTTGTTAAAGTTTTGTTCCCAAAATGTATAAACTATACAAGGCTTCACTTAAAAGTTTCGTATTTTAACAAATTTATGCCCCTCCACTATCCAAAATATGTACCAACTGAAATACTTCGAATAGTCGAGTGCGCTGTCCTCTGACAGCTCTTGTTATTGGAGGGCGACAATTTGCTGTGTAAAATATGTTGTTGATTGCATACATTATTCCAAGTTACGCGCCACTTGAAAGTAGCCCAGTAAATATATGAGTTGTAAATGTGTCCATTGTTCAGTATGTGAGTCTGCAAGTTAAATGCCAGAACTTGCTGAAATTGCTATATGATAATGGTTTATATGAGGCGCGTCGTGGGAAAACTGGACTTAATATATGTGCGTAAAGTGTCGGCCCGGATTAGCCTGTGCAGTCTGCACAGGCTAATCTAGGACGACACTTTCCACCTAAAGTGAATTTATGTTTAGAAGAGACTTCCTTGAAGCAGAAAATACCATAAAAGCGGAAAGTGTCGTCCTGGAATAGCCTGTGCCGACTGCACAGGCTGATCCAGGATGACACTTTACGCACATGCATTAAGCTCGGTATTCACACGACATGCCGCAATTGTGTGATTAGTTTTTAAATGTATCATGAATAAGTACCAAAATACTAGTACAAAAATAATACGTATTACTTATCCTTAACTATTCTTATCAATTTAGTTTGGTATTTGTATCTGATTAATGTTTAAAGCAAATATAATAAGACACAACACATTCATATTCCATAAAAGAAATATTTATTTTTTTTAAAACTAATTCTAGATTACTGTATCCCAAAAATTTTACAAATTGCTGTAATCAAACATTTTTTGAAAAGTTGTTATTATTTTGTTATGTTTCTTCTGTTTAGCTCACTTGTTAGAGCGCTGGACTACAAATTCGCGGATCGTGGGTTCGATTCCCAGCCCAGCCACCGCCGTTATATGACTGAAATACTGTTGAATATGGCGAAAAATCCAAACAAACAAATAAACAAATTCTTCTGTTTCAGAGGCAGTTGACCTACAAGTTCATTCATCGTTGGCTGATTGTGTTTTTCACGGGAATCCTAGCTGCAGTGCTAGCTGCGACCGTCCATATCCTCGTGGAGACGATATCGCACGCCAAGTTCTCCGTAATCCAGTCCTGTATCCTTCCTGGCTGCCAGGGATATCATTTATTTATTTAATAATAATAGGTTATTGGGATTTTATGTATAAATGGGGTTTTGGCATTTTGTTGCAGACTTACATGAAAATACCATGAATTCCACTGTGGATTTGATGTCGTAATTTTATATTTTGTTGAAGAGCTTTAAAGGCAGTGTTTGCTGGTGGGAAAATTACATTGATTGAAAGTACTGGGCCCGTATTCACAAAGCTCCTTAGGGAAAATTTAAGTAAATTCTTTAAATTCATAAAATTCCTTAAGTCTCTGGCTGTTTAGTGTATAGGTCTTTTAACACTAAAATGTTGTAAACTTGTGAATATTGCTTAAATGTTTAGAATTGCAGCCTTCTTTGTACAGAAATCATTGAATTTCACATAAAAAATGTGATCTGAAATTTCCACTTAAGTACAACTCAAGTTAAGATTTCCCTTAGGAGCTTTGTGAATACCGGCCCAGGCATCATGTGCAAAATGTTTGAGGGTTGAGCGTGAAACTATTGTATCTGATATAAAAATGTAAAGCAGATACAATAGTTTTATGCTTTACTCTTGAAATATGCACAGGAAAAGTGCACGCAATGGTTTTTAACCGAAGTCCCGAGGGTAAATAAGCCCACTCGTCGTCGGCACGCATTGTTTTTGTATAGATTTCTGAATTTAAGAGCAAACCACATCTCACAGCCATCAGAATCATTGTTATTAATGTCCACAGTTTAATGGGCTGCAGAGGAGCAGTATAAAGGCTAGAATTCAGCAGGTTTTCTTTGACAGTATTCTCAGATCTAGACCGCTGTACGAAGGAGGGGTGTCTGTATCAGCCAGCACTTATATGGATGGCTATCAACATTTCTGTGACATCTCTCGGGTCAGCTCTTGTTCTGTACTTAGAGGTGAGTACCTTTATCAACTAAATATCTGAATCCAGTTGCACTGAACGTAGACTGAAAAGCAATGCCTTGTTATTTTTTGAAACGAAAGAAAATCAGTTCCACAAGCAACTTGTCTATCAAAATTGTATTGTAAATATCTCAAATTATTCTTAACAAACTCAAATCTCAATCATCATGACTCTGCTTTTATTGTAACCAAAATTGTAAGCTGTTAGCTTTATTAGCTATAAATGCTTGAGTTAGAATTTTCTATTCGCGTAGCTACTTGGTGTGGCATGGTAGCTGGAGCACGTCACAGAACTGTGCAGCATTACGCAGGATGTGCATACATGTAACTGTTGCAAAGTGACGCGGAGTATTACGCATAGATTTTGCACAAAGTACACTGGTCTACTGTGCGTCGACTTGTCTCAGTCATGATGGCCCAAACTATGCATATTGCGAAATATGTTTTTAGCTCACCTGAGCACAAAGTGCTCATGGTGAGCTTTTGTGATCGCCCGTTGTCCGTCATGCGTGCGTGCATGTGTGCGTCATCAACTTTTCATTCAAACTACATCTCCTAAACTGCTTGGCAGATTTTCACCAAACTTCACAGGAATGATCCTTGGGTGGACCTCTTTCAAAGTTGTTCAAATCTAGGTAGGTCACCAGCGCTAAAAATTGATTTAAAAAGTGAAAACTTTAAAAATCTTCTTCTATCAAACCGCAAGGCTCAGAGCTTTCATATTTGATATGTGACATCGTCTAGAGGTCCTCTACAAAGATTATACAAATGATGCCCCTCGGGTCAAAACTGGCCACGCCCCAGGGGTCACATGGTTTATATAGACTTGTATAGCAAAATGACTTCAAAAATCTTCTCTGAAATCGCAAGGCCTAGAGGTTTCATATTTGGTATGTAACATTGTATAGTGGTCCTTTACAAAGATTGTTCAAATGATACCCCTGGGGTCAAAACTGGCCACACCCCAGGGGTCACATGGTTTATATAGACTTAAATAGCAAAATGACTTTAAAAACCGTCTTCTTTGAAACCGCAAGGCCCAGAGGTTTCGTATTTGGTATGTAACATTGTATAGTGGTCCTCTACAAGGAGTGTTCAAATGATGCCCCTGGGGTCAAAACTGGCCACACCCCAGGGGTCACATGGTTTATACAGACTTAAATAGCCAAATGACTTTCAAAATCTTCTCCTCTGAAACTGTAAGGCCTAGAGGTTTCATATTCGGTTGGTAATGTTGTATAATGGTCCTCTACAAAGATTGTTGAAATGATGCCCCTGGGTTCAAAATTGGCCACACCCCGGGGGTCACATGGTTTATATGCATTTAAATAGCAAAATGACTTTAAAAATCTTCTCCTCTGAAACCGCAAGGCCCAGAGCTTTTATATTTGGTATCTAACATTGTATATTGGTCCTCTACAAAGATTGTTCAAATTAAGACCCTGGGGTCAAAACTGGCTACACACTGGGGGGGGGGGGTGTCACATTGTTTATACAGCACTATAACTTCAATAAGCCTCTAACACTCAAAAATCAGTACAGCAGGCCACTTTCCAGCCAGGTGTATACAGTGTGCTATTTTTAGATCTTATGAAACCAGCTAGCCAGCTACACAGTGTTTTGAGGGTGCTTCAGAGAATCCTTAGAGATTACCATTGAAATGCATAGAAAATGTTACCCACCAGCATGGTCAATAATGTTGTTGTGTAAGTAAATTAGCTGGATGTAATGTTTAGGCAATGTGTACGAAATGTAGTCAATGAGTCTTAGTATATAAGACCGTCTTATATCGTACATTTTCACTTTAGATCTACTACATTGAATTTGTTAACAGGCAAAGTGTATATTTCTACTTTAATAATGAAATGCCAAATATGAAATGATAGCAATAGATCTATATCTAGTTTAACTTAAATGGAACTGCACAATTTTTTGTAACACAAAATGATGCAGCAATCGAGTCTGTAGCTCTGACACTGCAGTCTGTTTCACCAGCATGTTCAGAAACACGTAGCATAGAGCCTAAAGTCTAGTCATCTACTTTCAACCTTTCATTTGTACAGTTTAATTAAATGTGTGCAGCACACAAAAAACTACACACAGATCATGTCTCTGCAACAAAGTTCTTAATGCTTTGTTGGCAGCCTCTACCCAAGGACCTCTTCTCAGAAGAACAACTTTTTAGTACCAGATATTGGACATGAACACTATGCCTCATGAACATGTGGGTGGACATGTGGCACCAGCAGAAACCATGAATGACAGCTTTCTAAATTTGTGTACAGGGCTTGCACTAAAATGAAATGTTTGTGTTGGATATAAGTGTTGGATAGTGGAAGACGTGAACATTTCAGACATTCCAGGTTACATTACTTTTGCCACTTATGTTGTGTTTCCTTGATAAATTTTATAGTGTGTGAATTTTATGATTATGTCATTGGGAAACAAAAGAAAGAAAAAAAACTATATCAAAAGGC
The DNA here is from genome assembly GCA_027627225.1 of Congeria kusceri. Lineage (NCBI taxonomy): Eukaryota > Metazoa > Mollusca > Bivalvia > Myida > Dreissenidae > Congeria > Congeria kusceri. Next base: position 87,856,910 of record CM051025.1, read on the forward strand.
TGTTTATTGTTGTGCTTCTGTTAGCTCTGAAGTACTGTAGATTTTGATTTAGTGCACATAAAGAGTTTTTAAAAATCTAACGTCGAAGGGGGTACCACCCTCCCACCCCCACCCCCAACCCCAAAAATCTATTCTGAAACTGCAAGGCCTAGAGGTTTCATATGTGGTATGTGACATTTTATAGTGGTCCTCTGCAAAGATTGTTCAAATGATGTCCCAGGGATCAAAACTGGCCCTGCCCTGGGGTCACATTGTTTATATAGACTTAAATAGCCAAATGACTTTAAAATCTCCTGAAAGCGCAGTGTTTTAGTATTTGTAATGTAACATTGTATAGTGGTCCTCTTCAAAGATTGTTCAAATTATGCCCCTGGGGTAAAAAGTGGCCATGACCCGGTCGTCACATGATTTATATAGACTAATATGGTACGTGGGCCTTAAAAATCTTCCTTGTTGAAACCGTAAGGCCCAGAGATTTTATATTTTGCGTGAAACATTGTGGAGCAGTCCTGTACACAGATTGTTCAAATGACGTCCCTGGGGTAAAAAAAGGCCACCCCCTGGGGGGTCACATGGTTTATATACATTTAAATAGCAAAATGACTTGAAAAATCTTCTCTGAAACCACAAGGCGCAGTGGAATCATATTGGGTATGTAACATAGAAAAGTGGTCCACTACAAATATTGTTCAAATTATGCCCCTGGGGTACAAGGTGGCCATGCCCTGTGGGTCACATGGTTTATATAGACTACAAAAGCATCTGAAACTGCAAGGCCCAGATCTTTATACTCAGGTAAGGCATTTAGTGCCATTTTTCCCTCTTGTTATTAGCCATTATGATGCCTTAAACTCAGGTGAGCGACCTAGGGCCATCATGGCCCTCTTGTATTGGCATTTATTATTAATTGTTGTAAAATTTGGCGAATTTGAGCAATCATTTGCTGTCTGGCTGAAATTTTTCTATGTATTAAATAAGGAATGCGTAATATTTTTTTTTTAATCAAAATTTATGGCATGACTATTAACCTGAATGCACCATGTCTTTGCAGCCCCTAGCGGCGGGCAGTGGTATACCATATATCAAGTCCTACCTGAATGGTGTCAAGATACCCGGGCTGCTCACTCTAGAGTGCTTCACTGCCAAGTTCGGGGGAATGATCATGTCCACAGTTGGTGGACTGGCTTGTGGAAAGGTTGGTATTCTGCAAGAGGAAAAATGTCCTACATGCATTCAGTTTTGCTGAAATGTGTGTATTGAGTCTGTGTTGTATCTGGAGGTTTTTGTTGTTATCACTTACTATTATTGTAATTGTTTCATACCCAAATCTTTGGAGCTCGCTAAATTTGACATATTTTGTTAAAAGTTTAACTGTCATGAACAAAAAAAATATTCATTCAACATTGGAAAATGCGTTTGGTGCATTCTAGCATAATTTCCGGTATTGAATATTCATTTTAATAACATTTCATAGAAATTCCTTTGAGTTCCTTTCTTTCAAGATGTAAAATGTGTAAAGAATAAATGGTGGCCTTTGTATGTACTATAGTATTTTGTTACTTTTTATCCAGGTTTTCTAAAAGAAAACTCTGGTTATTGGATTGGCGGGCTTGCAGGTAGTTGTGAACAATTTCTTTTAGTGCAACTCCTACATTTGTCGAGGGATTTGACCAAACTTTCACAGAACTATTGTCACCTAGAGCCCCAGCGCATATTGTCAGGCTTTTAGGATTTGATTCATTTGGCTCTCTTTATTTTGCAGTGTTTTTTTTTTTAAGGGCCAATTTGGGGCCAAAATTCAGTCCCATTCCCCTGCTTATAAAGTATATATTTTTCCCCTGTATTTACCTTAAAATTCCCCTCAGAATGTAAGCTTTATTCTAAAAACAAATTGAACCAAATCAGACAAAAATTGACTAAGATGAAGGAATGTTCGTAAACAATCCCAACAATTTTTTATCAAACCATGTAGGTGCATAGTTATTATTTGTAGCAAAGCAATTCATTAATGTTTTATGACAAAGTAGAATATAAACATGTAATAAAGTTTTTCTAAAAAAAATAATTCCTCTTTTGGCATAAAATTCCCCATCTGAAGGGCCCGCCACCTTTCCCCCAAAGGTGAACTAAAACACTGTTATGCAAATGTATAGTGAACAATCTCTTTAGAGCTCAACTCCTCCTCTCTGGTGGAATTAAGGATATTTCAGGCCGGCCAGTTTTAAGCTGTTTGAAATTGAAAACCTGGTATTTCTGTGCCTCTTGTTGATACATATTTTATGGTACAAAAATCTCCATAATATGGTTGCATAGTATGATAGTAAGTATAAATTGTCCACAAATGTTTGCACATTTAGTTTTAAGCCTAATACCCAGACAGTATAGCGTACCCTTTGGGTCAAAAGTACATATACACACGGCAGCTAAATATAGATGTAACTGTTGTTATAGAATTGTACCGCAGTTACACATTTATGACTGCAGTCATACATTTATAACAGCAGGTACATTTACACATATATCTGCAGTTACAATTTATACTGAAGGTAAAAAAATATGACAGTTGTCATAAAATTATAACTGCAGTTACACTTTTTGTCTGATTCATTTTTAGCTCGACTATTCGAAGAATAGGTGAGCTATCCTACTACCCCCGGCCGTCCGCGTCCACGTCAGAATTTGGTTAAAGCTTTTATTTAAAAGTCTTGTAACTTCAAGACTACATAAGTTATTCACTTGAAACTTGGAATATCCTTTTGTCATCAACTCCAGTGTCAGGGGCAGCATTCCCCATAACTCTGTTTTGTATTTTGACAGAGTTTTATGTCCCTTTTTCACTTAGATTTTCTGGTTAAAGTTTATATTCAGAAGTTTTGTAACTTCAATACAACAAAAGCTATTGACTTCAGACTAGGAATATACCATTGTCATCAACTCCAGTATAAGGGTGAACATTCCCCATAACTCTAATTTATATTTTGACAGAGTTGTGCCCCCTTTTCGCATAGATTTTCTGGTTAAAGTTTATATTCAAAAGTTTTGTAACTTCAAAACTACATAAGTTATTCACTTGAAACTTGGAACTAACCTTTGTCAACAACTATAGTATCAGGGGCAACATTACCCATAACTCTATTTTGTATTTTGACAGAGTTATGCCCCCTTTTCACTTAGATTTTCTGTTTAAAGTTTATATTCAAAAGTTTTGTAACTTCAAGATTACATAAGTTATTCCCTTGAAACTTGGAACTAACCTTTGTCATCAACTACATTATCAAGGGCAACATTCCCTATAACACTGTTTTGTATTTTGACAGAGTTATGCCCCTTTTTCACATAGATTTTCTGGTTAAAGTTTATATTCAAACGTTTTGTAACTTCAATACTACAAAAGCTATTCACTTGAAACTTGGAATATACCTTTGTCATCAACTCTAGTATAAGGGTGAACATTCGCCATAACTCTATTTTGTATTTTGACAGAGTTATGCCCCTTTTTCAATTAGATTTTCTGGTTAAAGTTTTTTTCAAAAGTTCTGTAACTTCAAAACTACATAAGTTATTCACTTGAAACTTGGAACTAACCTTTGTCATCCACTCTAGTATCAGGGGCAACATTACACATAACTCTATTTTGTATTTTGACAGAGTTATGCCACCTTTTCACTTAGATTTTCTGTTTTAAGTTTATATTCAAAAGTTTTGTAACTTCAAGATTACATAAGTTATTCACTTGAAACTTAGAACTAACCTTTGTCATCAACTACAGTATCAAGGGCAACATTCCCTATAACACTGTTTTGTATTTTGACAGAGTTATGCCCCTTTTTCACATAGATTTTCTGGTTAAAGTTTATATTCAAAAGTTTTGTAACTTCAATACTACAAAAGCTATTCACTTGAAACTTGGAATATACCTTTGTCATCAACTCCAGTATAAGGGTGAACATTCGCCATAACTCTATTTTGTATTTTGACAGCGTTATGCCCCTTTTTCAATTAGATGTTCTGGTTAAAGTTTATATTCAAAAGTTTGTAAATTCAAAAGTACATAAGTTATTCACTTGAAACTTGGATCTAACCTTTGTCATCAACTACAGTGTCAAGGGCAATATTCCCTATAACACTGTTTTGTATTTTGACAGAGTTATGCCCCTTTTTCACATAGATTTTCTGGTTAAAGTTTAGATTCAAAAGTTTTGTAATTTCAATACTACAAAAGCTATTCACTTGAAACTTGGAATATACCTTTTTCATCAACTCCAGTATAAGGATGAACATTCGCCATAACTCTATTTTGTATTTTGACAGAGTTATGCCCCTTTTTCAATTAGATGTTCTGGTTAAAGTTTATATTCAAAAGTTTGTAAATTCAAAAGTACATAAGTTATTCACTTGAAACTTGGAACTAACCTTTGTCATCAACTCTAGTATCAGGGGCAACATTACACATAACTCTATTTTGTATTTTGACAGAGTTATGCCCCTTTTTCACTTAGATTTTCTGGTTAAAGTTTATATTCAAAAGTTTTGTAACTTCAATACTACAAAAGCTATTCACTTGAAACTTGGAATATACCTTTGTCATCAACTCTAGTATAAGGGTGAACATTCGCCATAACTCTATTTTGTATTTTGACAGAGTTATGCCCCTTTTTCAATTAGATTTTCTGGTTAAAGTTTTTTTCAAAAGTTCTGTAACTTCAAAACTACATAAGTTATTCACTTGAAACTTGGAACTAACCTTTGTCATCCACTCTAGTATCAGGGGCAACATTACACATAACTCTATTTTGTATTTTGACAGAGTTATGCCACCTTTTCACTTAGATTTTCTGTTTTAAGTTTATATTCCAAAGTTTTGTAACTTCAAGATTACATAAGTTATTCACTTGAAACTTAGAACTAACCTTTGTCATCAACTACAGTATCAAGGGCAACATTCCCTATAACACTGTTTTGTATTTTGACAGAGTTATGCCCCTTTTTCACATAGATTTTCTGGTTAAAGTTTATATTCAAAAGTTTTGTAACTTCAATACTACAAAAGCTATTCACTTGAAACTTGGAATATACCTTTGTCATCAACTCCAGTATAAGGGTGAACATTCGCCATAACTCTATTTTGTATTTTGACAGCGTTATGCCCCTTTTTCAATTAGATGTTCTGGTTAAAGTTTATATTCAAAAGTTTGTAAATTCAAAAGTACATAAGTTATTCACTTGAAACTTGGATCTAACCTTTGTCATCAACTACAGTGTCAAGGGCAATATTCCCTATAACACTGTTTTGTATTTTGACAGAGTTATGCCCCTTTTTCACATAGATTTTCTGGTTAAAGTTTAGATTCAAAAGTTTTGTAATTTCAATACTACAAAAGCTATTCACTTGAAACTTGGAATATACCTTTTTCATCAACTCCAGTATAAGGATGAACATTCGCCATAACTCTATTTTGTATTTTGACAGAGTTATGCCCCTTTTTCAATTAGATGTTCTGGTTAAAGTTTATATTCAAAAGTTTGTAAATTCAAAAGTACATAAGTTATTCACTTGAAACTTGGAACTAACCTTTGTCATCAACTCTAGTATCAGGGGCAACATTACACATAACTCTATTTTGTATTTTGACAGAGTTATGCCCCTTTTTCACTTAGATTTTCTGGTTAAAGTTTATATTCAAAAGTTTTGTAACTTCAATACTACAAAAGCTATTCACTTGAAACTTGGAATATACCTTTGTCATCAACTCTAGTATAAGGGTGAACATTCGCCATAACTCTATTTTGTATTTTGACAGAGTTATGCCCCTTTTTCAATTAGATTTTCTGGTTAAAGTTTTTTTCAAAAGTTCTGTAACTTCAAAACTACATAAGTTATTCACTTGAAACTTGGAACTAACCTTTGTCATCCACTCTAGTATCAGGGGCAACATTACACATAACTCTATTTTGTATTTTGACAGAGTTATGCCACCTTTTCACTTTGATTTTCTGTTTTAAGTTTATATTCCAAAGTTTTGTAACTTCAAGATTACATAAGTTATTCACTTGAAACTTAGAACTAACCTTTGTCATCAACTACAGTATCAAGGGCAACATTCCCTATAACACTGTTTTGTATTTTGACAGAGTTATGCCCCTTTTTCACATAGATTTTCTGGTTAAAGTTTATATTCAAAAGTTTTGTAACTTCAATACTACAAAAGCTATTCACTTGAAACTTGGAATATACCTTTGTCATCAACTCCAGTATAAGGGTGAACATTCGCCATAACTCTATTTTGTATTTTGACAGCGTTATGCCCCTTTTTCAATTAGATGTTCTGGTTAAAGTTTATATTCAAAAGTTTGTAAATTCAAAAGTACATAAGTTATTCACTTGAAACTTGGATCTAACCTTTGTCATCAACTACAGTGTCAAGGGCAATATTCCCTATAACACTGTTTTGTATTTTGACAGAGTTATGCCCCTTTTTCACATAGATTTTCTGGTTAAAGTTTAGATTCAAAAGTTTTGTAATTTCAATACTACAAAAGCTATTCACTTGAAACTTGGAATATACCTTTTTCATCAACTCCAGTATAAGGATGAACATTCGCCATAACTCTATTTTGTATTTTGACAGAGTTATGCCCCTTTTTCAATTAGATGTTCTGGTTAAAGTTTATATTCAAAAGTTTGTAAATTCAAAAGTACATAAGTTATTCACTTGAAACTTGGAACTAACCTTTGTCATCAACTCTAGTATCAGGGGCAACATTACACATAACTCTATTTTGTATTTTGACAGAGTTATGCCCCTTTTTCACTTAGATTTTCTGGTTAAAGTTTATATTCAAAAGTTTTGTAACTTCAATACTACAAAAGCTATTCACTTGAAGCTTGGAATATACCTTTTTCATCAACTCAAGTATCAGGGTGAACATTCCCCATAACACTATTTTGCATTTTGACAGAGTTATGCCCCTTTTTCAATTAGATTTTCTGGTTAAAGTTTATATTCCAAAATTTTGTAACTTAAAAACTACATAAGTTATTCACTTGAAACTTGGAACTAACCTTTGTCATCAACTCTAGTATCGGGGGCAACATTACACACAACTCTATTTTGTATTTTGACAGAGTTATGCCCCCTTTTCACATAGATTTTCTGTTTTAAGTTTATATTCAAAAGTTTGGTTACTTCAAAACTACATAAGTTATTCACTTGAAACTTGGAACTAACCTTTGTCATCAACTCTAGTATCAGGGTCAACATTCCCCATAACTCTGTTTTGTATTTTGACAGAGTTATGCCCCTTTTTCACATAGATTTTCTGGTTAAAGTTTATATTCAAAAGTTTTGTAACTTCAAAACTACATAAGTTATTCACTTGAAACTTGGAACTAACCTTTGTCATCAAGTCTAGTATCAGGGGCAGCATTACCCATACATCTGTTTTGTATTTTGACAGAGTTAGCCCACTTTTTACATAGACTTTGTTGTTAAAGTTTTTGTTCCAAAAATGTATAAACTATACAAGGCTTCAGTTAAACGTTTCGTATTTTAACAAATTTATGCCCCTTCCACTATCCAAAATATGTACCGACTGAAATACTTCGAATAGTCGAGCACGCTGTCCTCTGACAGCTCTTGTTTTTACAAAATATGTATCTTTAGAATGATTTTATAATTTAAAGTTCATATTTAAATAAATAAATGCATTTTTGACAAAAAGGCGTTATATAATATGTCACTTAATTTGCCAAAAAGTCTTAGAGCTTAAGTTTAGCATTTGGTCAGAAAAATGTAACCGCGGTTATAATTTTATGACAACTGTCATATTTTATGACTGTTGGTATAAATTATAACTGCACTTATATTTGTAAATGTAACTGCCGTTATAAATTTATGACTGCAGGCGTAGAATTGTAACTGTGGTTACAATTTTATAACAACAATTACATTTATATTTAGAGGCATTTCAATAGACGCAGAATCCTGTGTTTTGTCGCAAGCAAATGGAAATTGACTCGTTTTTGACGTGAGCATAAAATCTGCCTTGCGTGTATTTGACGTAACACACAAATGACCCGCACGTCAACACCAGTCGTACACAGTGCATTTATTGCACCTGCATTCATAAGCTCTGCCAAGTCAGTGTGTAGCTCCTCCATGAAGCGCAGTTTTACCGCTCAGGAAAATCGATATTGACCAATTAAAATGCAGAGTTTACACTCGCTTGCCAATGACATGAACGATCAACCAATCGGCGTAATATACATGTAACCACACATTAGTAAGTACACATGCGCCCGCTGGAGTATGCTTATTCCCAAACATAAAAAGTGCAAACAATTTACTCACCCGTTTCCATTGTTGAAAATATCCACATTTAGTTTAAATCCTAAATAAGTCACTGTTTTAAATTACTTTCCTTTGAATTTTGGGTAAAATATATTTCCAAACCTGATTACAGCAAAAATTCAGATGTTGAATTATCGCATAACAGTTATCCAATTTTAGTGTTCAAGTGTCGTAACCACGATTTGTATTAATAGTCTGTGTATTTCCTGTAAATTCTTTGTTCTCTGGATAAGTGCTTTACGAAATATATACATGTCATCTGGAAATAAAATACTCGTAGTGAAAATACTTGGAAATCTGTTCTTTTATATAAAACTTTCGTAGTGCAAAAACTGTGATCTTTAGCATTTGAATGATTATTTTTATAACAGCTTATTAACATACTTTTTAGCAGTATAAAAAAATGCGCGCCATAACTATGTATTTTTTATTTTAAAAAGCCTTTGTTTTATTGTTGTACATGATGTGCGATTTCGTAAAAAAAAAATCATCGGTATTTTTAGTATGTAAAGAATATGCTAAAATCGTCTTAATAAAAAAATAAAATAATAATGATAATAATAAAATTGATAATTATAATAAATAAATAAATATATATATATAATAATAAATAAATCATAATAAAGACAGAAAAAAGAAAGGAAATGCTACTTCTCCTTAACTTTTTACCACCTCTCACTAATTTGACTTTGGGGAGAAGTGACTTCTCCCAAAAATGTTACACTAACTTGACCCCTGAACTTATTATATTTGTATTTGAATTTTTTTCTAATATCACATTTTATTTCCAGTGATACATGTATTGACAGTGTAGCTCACTAGCTCTTAATGGTTGACAATATTTACTCTATAGTAACATTGGTATGAAATTGGTAACCGGTATATTGTCATTATGAACTGATCATACAGTTTAGTAGAAAACAGATTGTGCATGAAATGTGTTTATCATTCAGTTATTGAATAAAGATTGTGCCTGAAATGTGTTTATCATTAGGTTATTTATAAAGAACTGATGACTACAATTTGTTGCTTTAACTTAAAAACCTACAGACACAATATTGTATATACAAACATCACCATTTGCTGCGTATAGTAATTTGACCCCTGCAATAGTCAATTTGACTCCTCGAATTTTCAGACCAGGGGTCATTTGACTCGTCTGTAAAATCTATTGAAATCCCTTATTTAGCTAGCAAGGGCGTATGTACTTTTGACCCAATGGTAGACCATAGGCCAGAACTAGCCAGCCTGTGTTTCACTGTTCACAGGAAGGTCCGATGGCCCACGCAGGCAGTATTCTAGCTGCAGGATTGGGCCGAGGAAGGGTCAGATTGCCATGCGGAAAGAAACGGGTTTCGGTAAGTATTGTGTTGTTGTACCACTAGTTTAGCTTACTCTGCAAAGTTAATTAATACTAAGGCGTAAAAAAAATTGTTTGTTTCAGGTTACCCGACCTACCCTAAAAAAATGCCCCGACCCTAGAACATTTTAATGGGTTTGTCAGATTGATTTTTGTTTTATTTACCTTTTTCAATAATTAAATGTGTTTTTGGATAAATAAGCGTTTTGTTTTTATAGTATCCACTTATAAACAATGTTTAAGGATATTACTGATGTGTTTTGAATATTTTTTCAGTTTTAGAATCTTCAAGTTGACCATTTACCAAATAAAAAATTAAAAATAAATTCCGACCTACCTACCCTTATTTTTTGGGGCATGTAACCTGAAACAAACATTTTTTTTTACGCCTAATAGCTCATAATTGTACCACCAATTAAGCTTACTGCTGATTTACTTCAGAAGTAAATTAATAATTTAGACTGACAACTGAACCACCAGATAAGCTAACTGCCAGTTAACTAAGAAGTAAATTAACAAATTTAGCTGAAAACTGAACTACCAATTATGCTGGTAACAATATTTTTCTGAAATATATATTGTAATTATTAATCCAACCAGAATAACCTTGATTATAATCATTATGTATCTTTGTTGTACAATATGCTTGAGTGGCTTCACTGGCTGTTAATGTTTTGAGTAACTCAGCAAATTTGTTTTACCATACTGGGACTTAATCAGTGACATTTTTGATCATTGAATGGAACCTTGGCATGTGTGTTTCACATAATAATACCTTTTTCAGTTTTAAATGTGTACATTTCACTCTCAGCTGCAGTATTTGAAAATTGGTTTAGAACAATAGAGGTTTGATGTAGTTAGTGACCTGAAGGTTCAACTTGTGGCCAATGATACCAGCCCTAATACTGTACATTACAGCTCTACCGTGGATTTCGAGATGACCACGAGATACGAGACTTTGTGTCATGTGGGGCTGCCTCGGGGGTATCGGCAGCCTTTGGGGCCCCAGTAGGGGGCACTCTGTTCTCAGTGGAGGAAGCAGCTAGCTTCTGGAGTCAGTCTCTCACTTGGAGAGTGGTACGTTGCTAGTATTGTATATACGAGGTGTGTCGTGGGAAAACCAGACTGCACAGGCTAATCCAGGACGGCACTTTCCGCCTAAAGTGGATTTATGTTTAGAAGAGACTTCCTTGAAACAGAAAATGCCATAAAAGCGGAAAGTGTCGTTCTGAATTAGCCTATGCAGGCTGCACAGGCTGATCCGGGACGACACTTTACACACATGCATTAAGCCCGGTTTTCCCATGACATGCCTCATACCTCTTTACAATAAAATAGACCTTTCCATTTTGGCTAGCACCAACACCGCTTGCTACAAGACTTGGATACTTACACAGTTGTTGCTTACGACCATCCCCAATCCACCCATATCACCCAACCTCACTTTGACCGTGACCTAATTTGGACTTACAATAATTCAAAAGTGCCATTTCTTGGTTAACTAGATTTTACACCCGTTTCGTCTAGCACCAACACCGCTTACTACAACACTTGGATATTTACACAGTTGTTACTTATGACCGTTCCCAATCCAACCTCACTTTGACCTCGACCTAATTTGGACTAAGAAATGGGCTATCTAGCACCAATCAGGGGTATTGTGTTTATCAAACGGAATCTTGTTTTGTATTTTTAGCTCACCTGAGCACAAAGTGCTCATTTGTGAGCATGTGATCGCCCATTGTCTGTCGTGCGTGCATGCTTGCGTGCGTCGTCAACTTTTCATTCAAACAACATCTCCTAAACCACTTGGCAGACTTTCACCAAACTTCACAGGAATGATCCTTGGGTGGACGTCTTTCAAAGTTGTTCAAATCTTTCCGGTCCGCTGCATATGTAGGTCATCAGAGCTAAAAGATGATCTAAAAAATGAAATGATCTCCGTGATCCTCTACAGAGATTGTTAAAATGATGCCCCTGGGGTTGAAACTGGCCACGCCCCAGGGGTCACAAGGTTTATATATAATATATAGCAAAATGACTTCAACAATCTTCTCCTCTGAAACCGCAAGGCCTAGAGGTTTCATATTTGGTATGTAACATTGTATAGTGGTCCTCTACAAAGATTGTTCAAATGATGCCCCTGGGGTCAAAACTGGCCACACCCCGAGACTCACATGGTTTATATAGACTTAAATAGCAAAATGATTTGAAAAATCTTCTCCGCTGAAACCGCAAGGCCTAGAGGTTTCATATTAAATGATGCCCCGTGGGTTAAAACTGGCCACACCCCGGGGCTCACATGGTTGATATAGACTTAAATATCAAAATGACTTTAAAAATCTTCTTCCTGAAACTGCAAGGCCTAGAGGTTTCATATTTGGTTGGTAACATTGTATAGTGGTCCTCTGCAAAGATTATTGAAATGATGCCCCTTTGGTCAAAACTGGGCACACCTGGGGGTCACATGGTTTATATAGGCTTAAATAGCAAATTGACATTAAAAATCTCCTCTGAAACCTCAAGGCCCAGAGGTTTCATATTTGGTATGTAATGTTGTATAGTGGTCCTCTACAAAGAATGTTCAAATGTCCCTGGGGTCAAAACTGGCCATATCCCGGGATATAGATTTAAATAGCAAAATGACTTTTAAAATCTTCTCCTCTGAAACCGCAAGGCCCAGAGGTTTCATATTAGGTAGGTAACATTGTAAAGTGGTCTTCTACAAAGTTTGTTCAAATGATGCCCCTGTGGTCAAAACTGGCCAACCTCCCTTGGGGTCACATGGTTTATATGGACTTCAATAGCAAAATGACTTTAAAAATCTTCTCTGAAAGTTCATAACCAGAGATTTCATATTTGGTATGCAACATTGTATAGTGGTCCCCTCCAAAGATTGTTAAAATGAAGCCCCTGGGGTCAAAACTGGCCACGCCCCGGGGGTCACATGGATGTATAAACTTTAGTAGCAAAATGACTTTAAAATCTCCTCTGAAACCGCAAGACCCGGTGTTTTCGTATTTGGTATGTAACGTTGTATGGTGGTCCTCTACAAGGATTGTTCAAATGGTGCCCCTGGGGTCAAAACTGGCAATGATCTGGGCGTCACATGATTTATATAGACTTATGGCAACTGGGCCTTAAACATTTTCTCAGTTCAAACCGTAAGGCCCAGTTGTTTTATATTTTGCGTGAAACATGTGAAACATTGTGTTGTGGTTCTCTACAAAAATTGTTCAAATGATGCCCCTGGGGTAAAAAATGGGGGTTACATGGTTTATATAGATTTAAATAGCAAAATGACTTAAACAATATTCTCTGAAACCACAAGGCCCAGTGGTTTCAGATTTGGTATGTAATATTGTATAGTGGTCCTCTACAAATTATGTTTAAATTATTCCCCTGGGGTAGAAAGTGGCCACACCCTGTGGGTCACATGGTTTATATAGACTATACAAATCTTCTCCTGAAACTGCAAGGCTTAGATCTTTATACTAGGGTAAGTTCATTAGTGCCATTTGGTGCTCCTGTTATAAGCCATTATGATGCTCAGGTGAGCAACCTTGGGCCATCATGGCCCTCTTGTTTTCAGAATAATTGTTGAAAACTTGTATTCACCTGCTTATAATCATTATTTTTTCAGTTTTTGGCTGCGATGATATCATGTTTCTTCACTAACTTCTTGCTCAGTGTGTTTCATGGAACCCCAGACAAACTGTCTGCACCAGGTCTGGTTCGATTAGATGTCTTCCCGGTAAGTATCTCTTGTTCAAGTTCACAGTTTTAAATGTAGTAAAGTCCTTGTCAACAAGTTTGAACTGATGTTTTGTGGCATTGTCAGCCTTGTGGGAATTTTCTTACACAATTTATAATAAGTGATATAATATGAAATATAGATTTGAGGCATATCGTGGCAAAACCGGGCTTAATGCATGTACGCAAAGTGTCATCCCAGATCAGCCTGTGCAGACTGCAGAGGCTAATCCAGGACAGCACTGTCCGCCTACAGTAGATTTTTATGTTTAGCAGAGACTTCCTTGAAACAGAAAAAAACATAAAAGCGGAAAGTGTCGTCCAGTATCAGCCTGTGCGGACTGCATAGGCTTATCTGGGACGACACTTTATGCACATGCATTAAGCCAGGTTTTCCCATGACACGCCTCATTTGTATTTGTAAATTGCCAAAAATCTTTGATTTCTGGGATGTGATTTGATTTTCTGAAATCAATCCAACATCATAATAATAAGTATTATTTTAATTTTCTGGTTAAAGTTTATATTGAACAGTTTTGTAATTTCAGAACTACATAATTTATTCTCTTGAAAATTGGAATATACTTTGTCATCGACTCCAATATAGGGGCAACATTCCTTATAACTCTCTTTTGTATTTTGACAGAGTTATGCCCCTTTTTCACATGGGTTTTCTGGACAAAGTTTATATTCAAAACTCTTATAACTTCAAACTACACAAGTGATTCACTTAAACTTAGAATATACCGTTGTTATCAACTCCAGTTTCAGGGGCAACATTCCCTATAACTGTTTTGCATTTTGACAGAGTTGCACATAGATTTTCTGGTGAAAGTTTATATTCAAAACTCTTATAACTTCAAATTACACAAGGTATTAACTACATAACGTTGAAACTTGGAATAATTTGATGAAATATTTGCCATAACTCAGTTTTGTATTTCAACAAATGCATGACCCTTCCACTTTCCAAAAGATGTACCAATTGAAATACTTCGAATAGTCGAGTGTGCTGTCGTCTGACAGCTAATGTTATTATAAAACTTGACTTAATATGGCTTTGCATATTTGAAATAAGTAATAACAGAATTGAGAACATGAAGAGACTATTTAGCATTTAAAGACTTCCAATAATACATGTACATGAAATAATGCACGATTATGTTTGTTGTTTATGTCTGTATGTCTGGTGATTGCTATTATTATGCATTAATCTGACTTGCATGATAATTGTTACTTCGGCTTTGGTCTGTACAACGTTTTTGGGCTGACTGGTTGGTCACTATAATGTGAGGAGGCCCTCAGTTGTCTGTGCTATTCCTGGTAATATACTGCGCATTTTCAGTATAGAAGCTTCGTGGTGAAATGATAATAATTTTATAACAAAAGCTTTATAATACAATTCGCTAAACATTTATTTATTTCGTGCTGAAATATAGGGCCTACAGCTATTTGTTGAAAGACGAACAACATTCTGATAGCAGCTGAGCTTGCTAACAAATTTGCCTTGTGTGAAATTACAACGGTGAATTGCAATAATTTTTCTCTTTAATCCTCTTTTAGTTGAAGTAAATGTCATCAATTTTAATGAATTTTAAGTACATGTCCTTGTTTTTAACCCATTTCCCAAACTTATTTATTTCAAACAGCGCGCGACAATGACGTCAATTAAAAAACTTTGACTGCATCATGATATTTTGGTAAACAACCAGCATACTTGGTGTAGTCGCATGTTTATAGTGCATTGACGGACTTTCGTTGATAAAGCGGAATTTATGGATAATCGTTACCAACTACATAAATCTCGATACATAAATACGTAAATTACGATTGTAGAAAAATAGTAAATATCCATGAAACGCCTCCCAGAACTGCAGTTACACACAACTAGAGCTGAGCGGGCACCAACATGAAATAGTGCCCGCTGGCTCCGGGCACTATACTATTTTATCGGCCCGCTAAACTGTCATTTTGAAATTAACCTAAATAACGGACCGTTTACTTTTATATACGCAACGAAGAAACATATTTATGTAAGGTATAATTTATGCAGATATTTGAAATACCTATTGGCAAAATAAGTTTATTTTGATCATGACTATTTGTTCAGGGGTATTTATGAATGTGTATGAATGTTCAAATATGAGGCACTTCGTAGGAAAACCGGACTTAATGGATGTGTGTAAAGTGTGTCCCGGATAAGCTTTTGCAGTCCGCACAGGGCTAATCCAGGACGGTACTTTCCTCCTACAGTGAATTTATGTTTAGAAGAGACTTCCTTGAAACAGAAAATACCATAAAAGCGGAAAGTGCCGTCCTGGATTAGCATGTACGGACTGCACAGGCTAATCCGGGACGACACTTTACGCACATGCATTAAGCCCAGTTTTCCCACGACGTGCTTCATATATTGAAACAATATAAAATGCTTATTGTTATTTTCTTCAGAATTTGTCGTTTACATTGATCGAGATTCCAGTGTTCCTGATAATGGCAGTTGTTGGTGAGTTTTTCTAAACCTGTATATTCTCATAGTCCCCAGTCATAAACGTAGATCCAGTAGTGTGTTAAATGGAAAAAAGAAAAATCCTGATGAAGAATATCACACAGTGTTTCATGGTGCTTGTCTCTGCAAACTTAAGCGTAAAAAAAAATATGTTCGTTTCAGGTTACCCGACCTACCCTAAAAAAATGCCCCGACCCTAGAACATTTTATTAAGTTAGTTAGATTGATTTTTGTTTTATTTACCTTTTTCAATAATTAAAAATGTTTTTGGATAAATAAGTGTTTTGTTTTGATAGTATCCATTTATAAACAATGTTTAAGGATATTACTTATATGTTTTGAATATTTATTCAGTTTTAGAATCTTCAAGTTGACCATTTACCATAAAAAAAAAAAAAAAAAAAAAAAAATCCGACCTACCTACCCTTATTATTTGGGGCATGTAACCTGAAACAAACATATTTTTTTTACGCCTTAACTAAGCCTCTTCTACTAGCAGAATGTTGATTATCAGTGCCCTTTGAACTCTATGTACAAAATTATGTTGCATTCATGTTTGTATATATTCATAGTTACTGCATTGCAGTCTTATTTCTGTATTTCTTGTAACAGGTGGGCTAATTGGGGCTTCTTTTGTCGTGCTCAGCTATAAACTAACAGTGTTTAGAAAAAGGTAAGAATTCATAGGAATAACTTCACCTTTCCAATTGAATATTTTTGTAATGTGTTGAAACAACACAAGAGGTGAGCATTATTTCCAAAAACAACACTAACAAAAACATACATTTAAGTGTATAGACATGTATGGTTCGTTTTATGGCTTGTTGATTTTTCATACATGTACATTAATATTTTGACCATGAGTGTACTTGTTTGACTTTGATTACCTTTCTATTTCAAAACTCCTTTGTAATGGTCTAAATATAATATGCACACTGTTACCTGAACAACTTTGTCAGAAGTACCAGTATATGGTGCATGCTATACTTCAAGCTTACCTAAAACTAACCAAATATTAGGCCCATAAAACCAAATAAATCCTTATTTCAGATACGTAAAGGTAAAATGGCTGAAAGTGTTAGAGGCAGGTATCGTTGCGCTAGTGACAGGGCTGGTGTCGTTCATTATGATCATCTCCCTTGACGTGTGTACAGAAAAGGAGCCGTATGATCATGATGCGATTGTGGCAAAGGTTAGATCTTAATCATTGTTTGTTTGTTTGTTTGTTTGCTTTTTCGCCGTTTTTAACACTATTTCAGTCATATCACAGCGGTCAGTTAACCTAATCACACTTTTTCCTGGACAAGCATAGCCGATCTAAGCCTTTTACCAGTAAAAAGTGCACAAACTTACGCCAGTAACTGACAACTGCCCTATGTGAATCAGAGGTAGGGGGAGAATGGCTGAATAATTTCATGACCAATCCCCACACAAGTTACTTGGCCAGTCTGGGGTTTGAACTAACGATCCCCGGATTGACAGTCCAGCGCTCTACCAACTGAGCTAGCCGGCCCGGCATCTTAATCACTGGTAGAACTTATTATGAGTGATTGAACATATTGATAATTTATTTTGCGACTTGTTTTATTAGCTCACCTAAGCACAAAGTGCTTGGTGAGCTATTGGTATAGGGGACCTCTCCGGCGTCGTCCGTCGTCAAGGTGCCGTCAACATTGTGGACCGTTATCGCGATCAAGACTACATTTTTTATTCAATCTTGACCAAAATTGCACAGTTTTTGAATGACCATAAAATCTTGGACGAGTGCGATAAAGGGCCCAATCGGACCAGGAACACCCGAGTTATTGCCCCTTTTTCATGCAAAAAAAGTGCCAAAATGCTCTTTTCCAACATATAGACATTATTTGTGAAAAAAAAAATGCTAAACTTGACATTATTCAGGATAGATACTTCATTTTTCATCCAATCTTCACCAATCTTGCACAGTTTGTCTATGACCATAATATTAAAGGTGAAGTTGAATATAAGCAAGATTAGACTAGAAATACCAGAGTTATTGCCCATTGTTTGTGAAAAAAATATGCAAAAATGGACATTATTCAGGATAGAGACTTCATTTTTAGCTCGACTATTCGAAGAATTAGGTGAGCTTTCCTACTACCCCCGGCGTCGGCGTCCGCGTCTGAATTTGGTTAAAGTTTTTATTCAAAAGTTTTGTAACTTCAAAACTACATAAGTTATTCACTTGAAACTTGGAATATACCTTAGTCATCAACTCCAGTGTCAGGGGCAACATTCCCCATAACTCTATTTTGTATTTTGATATAGTTATGTCCCTTTTTCACATAGATTTTTGGTTTAAAGTTTATATTCAAAAGTTCTGCAACTTCAAAACTACATAAGTTATTCACTTGATACTTGGAACTAACCTTTATCATCAATTCTAGTACCAGGGGCAACATTACCCATAACTCTATTTTGTATTTTGACAGAGTTATGCCCCCTTTTCACTTAGATTTTCTTTTAAAGTTTATATTCAAAAGTTTGGTAACTTCAAAACTACATAAGTTATACACTTGAAACTTGGAACTAACCTTTGTCATTAACTCTAGTATCAGGGGCAACATTACTCATAACTTTGTTTTGTATTTTGACAGAGTTATGCCCCTTTTTCACATAGATTTTCTGGTTAAAGTTTATATTGAAAAGTTTTGTTACTTCAAAACTACATAAGTTATTCACTTGAAACTTGGAACTAACCTGTGTCATCAACTCTAGTATCAAGGGCAACATGACCCATAACTCTGTTTTGTATTTTGACAGAGTTAGCCCACTTTATACATAGACTTTGTGGTTAAAGTTTTTGTTCCAATACTTTATAAACTATACAAGGCTTCACTTAAAAATATTGTATTTTAACAAATTTATGCCCCTTTCTCTATCCAAAATATGTACCAACTGAAATACTTTGAATAGTCGAGTGTGCTGTCCTCTGACAGCTCTTGTTCATCCAATCTTTACCAATCGTGTAAAGTTTGTCTATGAACGTAAGACTACAGGTGAAGTTGAATAAAAGCATTATCGGGCCAGAAACACCAGAGTTATTGCCTCTTGTGTTTGGAAAAAAACATCAACAAGTTATCAATGATTGGCTTGCACACATGATTTTTTATTCAATGTTGACCAAACTTACAGAGTTTGTGTATGACCGTAAAAATTGATTGATAAAATTTGATTTCCAACAGTTGCAAGACTTGCATGCAGGTATTTGTGCATGCAACATTGATGTCTTCAGAGCCTGCATTAACATCATTTATCATCATTAGACTGAAAATTATAAAATAAAAAGCAAAACTTTACCTTATAGCACAGCCATCTCAATTATTGCATTGCAGCTAGTTCTCCAAAACTGTCTGCGAAAAAGACATCAAAATCTACTGTTTCTGCATTTTCCAGAATTGTCAGGCCAGAGTTTTTATATTTTTCGATTTACGGGAGTGCCGGTCCTAAATATTGCAAAACCCAAATAAAAATAAAATTCAAAATCGTTTAATTTTTTTATATTTTCGGCCGGTCGTCGCTGCTTCCCGAATTATAAAATAAATTGGTCTTGTGTAAACTATTTACGACAACGTCATTTCATTGTGCACCAGTAGACTGCTTTACAAATTGACGTTATTTTATTGCGTTCTGCGCATATATTTTATTGTAAAAACGGGAAAACCAGTCTAGCTAGGGACAATAAAAACAGCAATGGCGGTTGCGGCCGCTGTGTAGTTGAAAGTTGCGCGACCCCTGTGTATTTTAAAGTTGCTATCAAAAGCATAAAGAAAAAAATAATAATTAAAATCATACAGTTACATTCTTTTGACAAAAATTATAATGAAATAATATCAGAAAGCAGTATGGGACGAAAGATTTAGCAGGTGCCCGAAATGCGAAAACAATTTATTCATATACGCAACACATTTAAAACATTTTATACACAAATACGTTCTAATTGTAAACAATATAATTGTATATGTTGTTTTATGCTGTGAATGTAAAGTATTCGTGTTTAAAATACGTATATTTTCATATTTTTCCATGGGTACGAAATGGGTATGAATGTATGTTTTCTTCTTGCGCGGTTCGTGCCAAATTTGAAAAAAACAAAAACATCTGTGTTCTTGTATATTTTTTCTTATAATTTCTGCTGAAAAATGATGTGAATCAACAACAATGTAGATCTACTACATGCACATTATGCAAAAAAAATGTTCTAGAATACAATACGTTCTACATTGATTTAGGCCAGATTGTTTATAAATTTAAGATCGATGGGATATTTGTTTCAAAAAAGATATAACTTGGAAAATCCAAATAGTAGTTATAAAAACCTCTAACAATATGGAAAAATATCTTTACTTCTAATTCTAGATTAACCTTTCTTGTAATAATATATTTTTCAATTTAGGTGCAGTTATAATAAATTAATATTTTTTTTACTTTTAATCATTTTATTTTTATTATTATTTCCGATGCTCACTTTTTTCTATTTTATTTTTATTTTTATTCCCTCCTGGTGCTCAGTTTTGAAAAAATTCCCGTAAATCTAAAAATTAAAAAAATCTGGCCTCACTGATTTAATGAAAAAGGGTCAGGTAAGAATATTGAGAAAAGTGATTTGAGAACCATTAGCAAAAACACCGCACATCCACTACCCAACTCGTACTTTGCCTATTGCACTAACCCATGTTTTAAATCAAATTGATCCTATCCCCCTTTGTTTATTGTTCAGATATCTTAATTTTTAAACCTGTCACAACAGTATGGTCTTCATCTGAAACAGTTCTCAGGTGAACGCTTTGGGCCATTATGGCCCTCTTGTTAAATATATATGGTTAGGTATATGTTACACATTGGTCATAAATTATGTGGTGTTATAGACAGGTCACATGTGTTGTTACAGACAGGTTATATGTGATGTAACAGAATAGTTATACGAGAAGTTACATACTGCTTAAATGTCATGTAACTGCACACACTGCATAAATGTCATGTAACTGTATTTGTTATATGTGATGTTGCATAGTGGCAACATGTAATTTTACATATTGGCTAAATGTTAAGTTACATAATTGATATGTGTGATGTAACATATTATTTATATTTGATGTTTTATGTTGCTTATGTCATGTAACATATTGGCTATATGTTATGTTACAGATTTTTTACCTGTGATGTAACAGCTTTGTTACATGTGATGTTACATATTGGTTATATGCTGTTACAGATTGGTTACATGTAATGTTACATAGTTGTTATATGTGCTGTTACAGATTGGTTACATTTGATGTTACAGATTGGTTATATGTGTTGTTACAGCGTTATACGTGCTGATACAGATTGGTGATATGTGATCCGATAGATGGGTTATACATAAAGTTACAGATAGGTTATATGTGCTTTTACAGATTGGATATATGTTATGTAGCAGATCTGTAATATGCGCTGTTACAGACTGGTTATATGTGCTGTTATAGATTGGTTATATGTGCTGTTACAGACTGGTTATATGTGCTGTTACTGACTGGTTATATGTGCTGTTACAGACTGGTTATATGTGCTGTTACAGACTGGTTATATGTGCTGTTACAGATTGGTTGCCCTGAGAACCAGCACCATTCCTTTTCTACGATATTACTTGCCACTCCAGAGGGATGCCTTAAAGCTCTGCTACATGATCCTTATGGTGAGGATGACGTTAATTTCCTTTTCTTTTCTGGCCATTTACATCCTTATGCAACAAAAATGTACTGGGTTTATTTTGAAATTTTCTGTCATTTACCCGTCGAAAACTTCAACACAATACTACAACGACTATGGGGATTTAATACATTACGACATAATCTGTATTTATGCCATTGTTGATATTAGTTTTATTTGTTATTATATGTTACTTTCGTTTTATAATAAAGTACTTTAATTAAAACTAGCTTATCTATTTTTGTAGTTTTATATAAACAGCCAATTTGTAAGTTTTAAACCACTCTCATCAAATTATTACAGATTATTATAACATATTATAAAATGATACAAAAAGATTTATACAATGTTTAACTTTTATTTCTGTTAATTCTTTAATGACATGCGCATAACAACAAAGGTAGTGTTATTTATTCAGTAGATTTTAAATAACTGTTAATTTCATGTTTCAGGATGGTTCAACGTTTGTGATATATTAAGTATTATTAAATAACCATTAATCTCATGTTTTCAGGATCGTTTGGCCCTGTGACCCTGTCCATATTTGTTGTTGTGTATTTCTTCCTTTCTGTGTGGACGTATGGCCTGAGCGTGTCCAGTGATGCGTTCATTCCCTCCCTGGTGATTGGCGCGGCCTGGGGGCGCCTGTTTGGAATCGCTGTCGTACACCTCTTTCCTGGCGATCCGGAACAATATGTCAGTATATCTATGGGTCCATATTACCTCCTTATATTTTCAGACAAGTTATCACAGTTTTGTGTTAAGCCCAAGATACTGTCAGGAACATTGTTTCCCTAGCTCCTTCATATATATAGTTTTCAAGTTATCACAATTTTCCATTGAGATATCAATATTCTATTGATGACGGATATCTACATTCATCATCTGACAGGCCATATTTTGTTAAACAGTTTGTTTCTGTTTGTTTATCACCCATCTTTTTCCACAGAAATGATGGTGTTTTATATACTGTGTTGGGCATTTCATTTATAATGACTTAATTGTTTCGTTATTAAACCCCTTGACATTGTAAATAACATCTAAAAGAAAACCATTGTAAGTTTGGGTGTACTAGATGTACATTACTGTATATTTTGAAAATTCTCTACATTTCCAGCTGTGTTTATTTTAACATTCAATTTTTGTACGCTGAAATAGTAAAATCAAAAAGTATTGTTGGCACATATGGACTAAAAGCATAATTATCGGCAGCACGTTATGGCCAGCAAATTCTTCTTTCATTTTTAGCACGCTTTTCGAAGAAAAGGCAAGCTATTCTACTCGCCCCGGCGTCGGCTTCCGAGCTAGGTTAAAGTTTTTCGGTAAGCTAGTTTCTCAGGAATGGCTTGAGGGATTGCATTCAAACTTAAAACATTTATTCCCCACATCGAAATGAACCTATAGTCCAAGTTTGGTAACTCTAGTTTGAAATTTGTCAAATTATGGGCCTTTTTACACTCAGAAATTTAACATATAAATATAAACAAAGCGAAACTCCAGTTGCGACAGAATGAGAGAACTCTTATTAGCAGCCCAAGTCCTTTATTTATGGCAAGTGTCCAATTGCCAAAAAAATATAATAATTCACAGCACATCATTAAAACACATAACAAACACAGAACACACATGAATAAAACTGGGGTCACCACCTTGGAACGGTCAACGCAAAGAATTGGGGGTTTAAACCGGTTTATGTGCGCACGAACCTCAAAAGTATATGGACAGGTTAAAGTATTTTGGTATGCTGGTTTCTCAGGAATGGCTACATTCCCTACATTAAAATGAACTCATAGGCCAATTTGGATAACTCTAGTTTGAAATTTGTCAAAATAATGGGCCTTTTTACACGTAGAAATTTTACATACAAGCTATATGAACAGGTTAATGTTTTTTGGAAAGCTAGTTTCTCAACTTTTCGTTTCCGATGATGAAGAAACCCTGGCGCACAGATTCATAAGCAAAATGGCACACATATTAAGTATAAGTACTCAACTATTAAAGTGCTTGAGGCTTTAAAACTAAGGGACTGACACATCATACATGTAATTCATGACTTGTATGTTCATTTACTTACATGTATACTGTAAGTATATATAGAAATATGGACAAACACAAATACATGTAAATAATATTACTTATACTAATATATTAATTGTACATTTAAGCAATACAATTTCGTATTCAAGCATTGAAATGAAAAGCATCACATTATCCTCTAATGAATTTCGTTCTGATTTTATTGACAAATATCAATATATTCAGAAATTTCAGAATAAAACTACAGTTCTTGTTTTACTTACGTGTGTTTCCTCTCCTTATTATAAAGATTTCAAGCTGGTTCATCATATGTACGATCTGATGACGGTTATTTATGTTGCTCCGATTTTCTTTCAGTAAGCATTCCCTTTTTGCTCGTATTTATAATTTTCATTTGACAGTTGTTTTTGTTTATACCACGAAAAATATGTGACTTTCCGTTTCGATTTCTATAAATTTTTCATTATGTCAAAATATTTATCTGTGTACATTTTGTCAGAAGTATATATATGATACTAACATGTATAGAATAATGTGATTATATAAAAGAATGTACGTATATTAAAAATGTCATGTGTTCGATAGGAATCGGGAACCAAACGGGCATATTTTATTACGAACTGGGTAATGAAACTTTCCGACAGTCACCGATATCGGCCGATGTTGGAAAATAAAAAGGGAAATAATTACAGTTGTACTACCTTAAGCTATTGTAATGAAACTTCAAACATAGATACCTTATAGCGAGACCTTGCTTGGAATTGCATATGGGGTGGGTTGGGTCAAGGTCAAGATCACTGTTACTAAAAATAGAAAAACAGTTTCCACTCAAGAACTTGAGAATGTATTGAGATATTTTAATAAGACTTATAACATAGATACCTTATAAACTTGATAACGTATTGAGATATTTTAATAAAACTTATTACATAGATACCTTATATCAAGACCTCACTTGGGATTGCATATGGGGTGGGTGGGGTCAAGGTCAAGGTCGCTGTTACTAAAAAATAGAAAAACTGTTTCCGCTTAATAACTTGAGAATGCATCGAGATATTTTAATGAAACTTTATACATACATACCTTATATCGAGACCTCGCTTGGAATGGTATATGGGTTGGTTGGGGTCAAAGTCACTGTTACTAAAAATTGAAAAATGGTTTCTGCTCATTAACTTAAGAATGCATCGAGATATTTTAATGAAACTTCATACATAGATATCTTATATCTAGACCTCGCTTGGGATTGCATATGGGGTGGGTGGAATCAAGGTCAAGGTCACCATTACTAAAAATAAAAAAATGGTTTCCATTCAGTAACTTGAGAACGAATTTAGATTTTTAATGAAACTTCATATGTAGATATTGAGACTTTGCTTTGGATTGCAAGATCAAGGTCACTATTTCCTAGCCATAGGTGTATGACCTTCACCTTGCACCTGAACTTTCTTTCATTATTGTGCTGACTTTTATGCATTTCGTTCGAAAAATTTGGTTTTCGTGGAATTTCCACGTTTCTTGTTTTAGTTTTCAGGAAGTCTGTTGCAATATGTTAGAATGTGAACAATTGTAGTGGGTCGATTTTTACATGAAATTGTTATGTTGTCCTTGCATGGTGGGTTTTTATTATGTATGGAATATGGCATAATTGTAAGTTATCTTAAATTACAAAAACACTTCCATGTCATTGAGATAGCATGTTGCTGTTGTCTTCACTTCATACATTAATTACTATTTATTTTTACTAACATGGAATTTTGTGGCATGTATAATTGGTAAGCATAATTATGTATGAAACCCAAGACAGACAATTTGTGTAAAGCACCAAGTCGGATGTATATGGAAATGGATGTATTCTGCTATGTAAACAGGTTGTCAGCAATCTGTGTTCTGAGTTGGGCCATACCTTCGCCTGAATTTTTTTTTAGAAAAACTTAAACAAAAACAAAATTAATAACAATCTTGCATAAAATAATGAAAAGTAAGTAAAAAGATTCCAAAAAACCTTTGCTGGACAGCAAGTGTACGCTTTTTGTTTTTGATTTGAGCCATTCCTTTTATTGGTTGTATTAAATTTTATTACCATGATGAATGGGACTGAATATACTATACCCTACTGATCATTTGTACTCATTAAGTTTAGTCCAAACCTTATCCTGAAAACATTTAAAAGGCAATCACGATATTGTTTTTTTGTAAGAAACCTTTGTTTAGCTCACATTAGCATGAAGCTATTGGTATAGGGGACCTATCCTGCGTCGTCCGAGTGCCGTCCATAATTGGGCTCATTCTCATGCTGGAGACTTCACTTTTTATCCAATCTTAACCAAACTTGCACAGTTCGTGTATGACCATAAAATCTTGGATGCAATTGTTATTGGGTCAGATTACACTGGTAACACTAGAGTTATTGCCCCTTGTTCATGCAAAAAAGTGCAAATAGACTTTATTTTCCATCCAATCTTAAGCAGACTTTCACAGTTTGTGTATGACCATCAAATCTCAGCAGATGCCAAATATAGGCCAGATGGTGTTTCAAACACCAGAGTTATTGCCCTTTGTTAATTAAAAAAATATACAAAAATTTCATCCAATCTTCACCAATCTTGCACAGTTTGTCTATTACCATGAGATTACAGGTGAAGTCGAATATAAGCAAGATCGACCAGGAACACCAAAGTTATCGCGCTTTGTTTGTGAAAACAATATGAAAAAATGGACGTTATTCAGGATAGAGACTTCATTTTTCATCCAATCTTCACCAATCTTGCACAGTTTGTCTAAGACCATAAGATTAAAGGTGAAGTCGAATATAAGCAAAATCGGGTCATAAAATACCATATTTATTGCCCTTCTTTTTGAAAACAATATGCACAAATGGACATTATTCAAGAAAGAGACTTCATTTTTCATCCAATCTTCACTAATCGTGCACAGTTTGTCTATCAACGTAAGACTACAGGTGAAAACAAAATTATAAGCATGATCGGGCTAGAAACACTGGCCCTTGTGTTTGGAAAAAAACATCAACAAGTTATCAATGATTGGCTTGCACACAAGATTTCTTATTCAATGTTGACCAGACTTACACAGTTTGAGTATGACCATAGAAATTGATTGATAAAATATGATTTCCAACAGTTGCAAACCTTGCATGCAGTTATTTGTACATGCAACATTGATGGCTTGAGAGCCTGCATTAACTTTAGGATACATGGCTGTACTACTGCAGAAGAACAGAAAGACACAATTAGGACCATTAAAAATGGTTTAAACTTTTATATTATACAGTTTGTATAATATTAATGTACCTATCAATATTTTCCCCCAGGGTTAAGCAGGGGGGGGAGAGGCGGGCATATACAGGACTTAAGACTGAAAGCAATTCCCGACAGGCGGGAATTTGACACGCCGAATGATTCAGGGTCCCAGTAAATAGACTTTGTTCGGATTTAAGATCCCAGTAATATTGGCCCCAAGCCGTTTGATACACCAATTAAGCATCCCCCATTGAGGGGATTTAGACAAAAATGCTTGGCCCTAGGGTGGGGAATTAGATCCCCCAAAATACAAAAAGTCAAATTCCCCTGCGATTGACCCCCCCCCCCCCTTGGGGGAAAAATATTGATAGATGCATAAATGGATACTAGAAAGTAATCTTTTGAAAATTGTGTTCATCAAATTATTTTGTATCTGATGTCTTGAGTGTTCTTGAAAGACTGCAAAGATTTCAGGATTTACCTTCAAGACTTCACATGTTTTCTGCATATACATAAATAGGCAATTGTTAAAAGAAATCTGAACATTTAACTAAGTACACTGTTTATTCAAAGTGGATAAACATGTGACTAAAATGGGGTAAGTTTGAACTACTTAATTATGTGTTACACCGCAGCCTTGCAAGAACATGTTCTAACGAGTTGAAGATGTGGAAACATCCAAATTTAGTACAGTATTACACTCTGCTAATTCTTGATACAGTAAAACTTTGGCCATTTCAAAACTTGTCACCAACCATGTTGTATGATTTTTTGTAACAAATGTGCGATGCTGTGTTCTTTCCATTTAAATTGTTTAGTAGAAATTTATAGCCTTCAGCATTTATGGTTTGTAAACTGTCAACAGCAACATGATTTGTAAGCTTGAACAATACTTGTTATTCCAGTTTGAACTACCGGTATTGCATTTACAGTAAAGTGTATTTCTACAGTGAAATTTATAAATAAAGTTGTATATCTGTGTCTTTACAAACGGTATATATAATCCATAAACATGTTTTGACAAGGCTCCTTTGTAACATAATTTCTACTTAAACTGTTATGGCAAATACAATTTTCTTATAAAAGTTTTGGTTTTAGATGATACCTGTTAATAATGCATGTCATTTTCAGCACTGTAACTATTTTATTGAGCATAGTAATTACAATTTAGCATGTAATGTTCCTTTTAGAAAAATAATTGAGGCGCATCGTTGGAAAACCGGACTTAATGCATGTGCGTAAAGTGTCGCCCCAGATTAGCCTGTGCAGTCTGCACAGGCTAATCCGGGATGGCACTTTCCTCCTTCAGTGGATTTATGTTTAGAAGAGACTTTCTTGAAACAGAAAATACCATAAAAGCGGAAAGTGTGTCGTCCCGGATCAGCCTGTGCGGACTGCACAGGCTGATCCTGGACGACACCTTACGCACATGCATTTAGTCTGGTTTTCCCACGACGCGCCTCAATGACTGTATTAAGCATGGTTTGATTAATTAGAAAACTATCAGGAATCATACTATTGTTGGTTTTGCCGGTCAGAGACCGATTGGGTTTAAAAAAGAACGATTGTAATGACTGGTAATCGGTCCGACCAGTCTTCTTGATTTATCTAGTGAGCATAAAAACCGTGATAATCCCCTGATTTCAATACACAATACACACATTTTATGGCCCAAATGCTCTGTAGGTGCTAATGCCGGTGGATCAGTGTTGCGTGAATGACCCCAGTCGTGTCACTATCGATCGATGCTTTGGAATGCTTTTGCTGTAGCTTGTTGACTGTGTTATAGTACTGACACCGATTGGTCTGTACTTCTCCATGATTAAATCGTGTCTGGTTACTATAGAGACTGATAATAGCAGCAGCATGTAGTCCTCATGGAAATCTTGCATTTGCTGCATAATAATTTTATGTACTGTACTGCATTCATAATGATATGAAATATTAATATGAAATCTATCTAAACATCTTAGTAAAAACATAGTTCAGTACAATATGTTTATTTGTTAGTTGGCGTAATTGACGTTCATGACGTCATGTAGTTAATTAAAAAGAGACCATGTTGTATTACATTATATTTTAACTTTAGTTCAGCAAAACTCGTATAACAGACACAGAAAAAAAAAGTTTATTGAAGATTAAGGTATGTTGTAGTTTCTATTAATAATTAAAATACACAATTTCGGACATTCCTTATTTTTGGGATACACATAATTCGTATACAGAATGGGCATTTTATTGTACTTGTTGAATTGCATTATCTTTAAGTTTTTGTGAAGCTAAAACTGACAAAAGACAGAAATGATCATTTATTGATGATTGAGGCGTGAAAACTTTGAAGATAATAGTTATACTTTAAAATACACATGTTCGGACAATTATGGACCATTTTTGGATATCCACAATTCGGATAAATTATGAGCGTGATTGGCGGACCTCGAGACCGATTGACTTTCCAGAAAAATATGATCCCTGGTTACTATCCATAGCAATGTCCCATGGTATTTAGTGTAGCATCACAGTGCTACTCTAGTATGGTATCACATGAGTATGACATCTTACCCTGGATAGTTCATTCTATTTCTAATATCAAATGAATTAACTATCCTTTTAACTGTGACATAAAAAGAAACTCACATTTTTATAATTTTCCACAATTGTATAATGCAATAAACATTATATAAATATCATATGGCAGCATGTGTGACATTGATGTTGTCATCCCAAGGGCAGAATGTCACCCGAGGGTTGACAATATCAGTGTCACACACTCGCCATTTGATATTTATTTTATTATACCCAACAAAATTTTCGTATAAATGGTAAACACATGCTTAATTCTGCCCATCAAGAAGAATGCCTAAATCGTCGTCCCTAAGTAACACTTGCAAACTATTTTTCTGTTTGTTTCTTTGGATTTTTCACTGTATTCAACAGTATTTCAGGCATATAACGGTGGTCAGTTAACCTACTCACACTTTTCCTGGGTAAGCTGGTTTACCAGAACCGAGTGCACATACTTATAACTGACAACTACCCTACTTGAATCAGAGGTAGGGGGAGAATGGCCTTAGAAATAATTTCATGACCAATCCCCACACAAGTTATGTGGCTGGGCTGGGAATCAAACCCGCGATCCTCGGATTTGTAGTCCAGCACTCTACCAACTGAGCTAGCTGGCCCGGTAACTATTTTTCTGACAGTTAACTTTGAGAGAATCGCTTGTTTACACATTGCATAGTGACATCACGACTATATGACGTCACAACAAGAGAGACAATCTTTCCATGATGTGGCTAAAAACACTGATGCAGTTACTTGCCCTTACATGACATTCAATATGTCAGCGCTGTCACATGACCTGACAGGCACTTTCGCTTGCTCGCGTGTCAAAAAGGTTTAAATGTTTTAGACAGTCAAAGTATCTCTGTCTTGGGTAATGGGAATTTATCATTGTAGACAAAAGTGAGGTATAATAATATTTTTTATTATCATAAAAGGGATTACTGGTAAGCTTTTAGATGTCAATGTTACATTTATAACAGGGTTATCATTTTATTGATTTTTGCATGTATCATTTAAATTCAGAACATAATTAAATATAAAAATTATTAACAACTGCAAATTACTGAAAACATATACATGGCGTTGATTTGTTATTGAAAGGAAATATAGATCGTTTTCATATTTTTCCAAATTGTGGGTAAGTATGCCAGAGATGCTTATGCAACGGCTTGTCATAAACATAGTCATGTATTCACATATATATCTTATAAACTTAAGACCGTACATGAATTGTTGTTTCAGGCACTGGAAGTTGGCAAGTACGCGCTGATCGGGGCCGCCTCCCAGCTGGGCGGAATCCTGCGTACCACCATCAGCCTCACCGTCCTCTTAGTGGAGTGCACCGGAAGCATATCCTTCGGCTTGCCTATCATGATAGTTCTCATGATCTCCAAGTGGGTCGGAGATTTCATCTCAACGGTTAGAGGGCACAGTATATTCTATCTAAAAATATGTAGCAGGTTTTTTTCAAGTTTTAGTCCACTATTGGTTTCACCGGAGGGAACTATAGGTTTACTATCTGTCTGTGTGTGTCCTAGAAAGTCTGTATTTTGTGATAAATACTGGTAAAAAAAATCCACAAGCTAGGTTCATGGAACTTGGTTATCGAGGGCTATAAGGAGATTATGCATGTGGTTGTACTTTTTTCAGGCAGACACAAAGTATAGTTTGCTATGGCAACAAAAGTGTTTCAAAATGCAAAATTATCGTGCTACAACTTTATTTCTGGTTTGAATAATATCTTTCTATTAAATCCTTTAAACTTATACTATAGATGAGTAATTGTCTCATGTCATAGATTATCATCTATTGCTGTTATAGGATTTTTTATGCCCCCGGCATCTTGATGCAGGAGGCATATAGTGATTGTCCTGTCCGTCCGTCTTTCTGTCTGTGACAAGGTTAAGTAGAGTTGACCGTTTCGTGTAGCACCAACACTGCTTACTACAACACTTGGATACTTGCTCATGATTGTTGCTCATGACCATTCCCTATCCACCCATATCACCCAACCTCACTTTGACCTTGCCCTTGACCTAATTTGCACTTAGAATAATTCAAATGGGCTGTTTCTTGGTTAACTAGATTTTACCGTTTCGTCTAGCGCTAACACGGCTTGCAACAACACTTGGATATTTACACAGTTATTACTTATGACCGTTCCCAATCCACCCATATCACCCAACCTCATTTTTATCTTAGCCTTGACATAATTTGTACTTGGAATAATTCAAATGGGCTGTTTCTTGGTCAACTAGATTTTACCGTATTGTCTCGTGCCAACAACGCTTGCTACAACACTTTAATACGTACACAGTTGTTGCTTATGACTATCCCCAATCAACCCATTTCACCCAACCTCACTTTGACCTTTACCTTGACCTAATTTGGACTAAGAAATGGGCTATCCAGCACCAACTGGGGGCATGTGTGTTTACCAAATGCAGAATCTTGTTTTATCACAAACTTCGGGTTTGCCTAACTGTAACTGGATGAATGTTAACTGTTTCAGGGCCTGTATGACATGAATATAGAGGTGCAGGGTCTGCCCTTGTTACCATGGGAGCCACCTGCACTGTGTGACACTATCAAAGCGAGGCAAGTGTTTATGCAGAGAATTGTACATCTGTGTTTTCAAAAGTATAATGTCAGTTGGTATAGTGCGAATACATTGACCTGATCCTAACCTTAATGCAAGAATATTCATGAGCTGAATAAGAAGTCAAAATTATGTTCGAAGTCTGTTCGTGTATATTCATAGATGTTTGTGTAACTCATTTTCTATCCAGTTATACATACGAATGAATATAGTATTAGTTACAACTAGCTTTAAGCAAGGAGCGATGGTGTAGTGGTATGCGTGTCTACCTATCAACCAATCGACTAGGGTTCGAATCTCGGGGTAAGCTGTTTACATCCAAATGTTTTTTAAACGAAATTTACGATACAGTGCACCAGAATATCATGGAAGTGATGGTTGGATTATGACATGAATACATGTAGATCTACATGCATGTGTATCTGTTTCCAGTTTTGGTTTTCAACGCAATAATGACAGACACAAGAAAGACACAAGGGTCCAAAGCAAAAGAAATTGTTTATCACACATCCGAAAGGTTTAGAATCCAGCATAGTTCTTCTTTCCTTGGAAATGCATTGGCATGGGCAGGAGTAACATCCACATTATCACCTGTGATATTATGTTCGATATTTTCATATGTATTATTGCTTGTATAAATAAAATATGTATTAAGAACATGGAAAAATGATCAAGAAAAAAATGTAACTACAATTTTGAAGAAAATGCAGAAAAATCAAATAACATTTTTAGAAACTGATTGATTTTCAAACTACAAAGCCACTTGTAACAGTTACAAAATACAAAGCTGACTCTCTTCAGCGTTACTTATGGTACTGCGTCAGTAGATTTACTGATCGATTAACCCATGCTTTAAACATTTCAAATCAAATATTACTACATTGGATCAATAGTGGGCCACGTGAACTTTTGTGGATATGTTTACGGAATAGGGCCAACTCTAATTATAGATAATTAATTAACCGGAAAATCTATGTAAATAGAGGTCAGCAGGATCAGGTCAATGTTTCGCACTATATATTGAATTTGTGCTATATGCTTTAAGCATTTGCTTATTCCATTTATTAGAATATCTGTTGTATTCATCTTGCATTGTAAACTGTTCGGTATTATATCAGGTACTATAAATTAGTGAGCTTCCAAATGTATAAACACCGTTTATTTATTTTTAAGGCAGGTTCATTTTTGCTGTCTTTTCAGTGATCTGATGAATTCTCCTGCCCTGTGTTTGAACAAGATCGAGAGAGTGGGTCGTATAGTGGACATACTGAAGAATGAAACCTTCTGTGGATTTCCAGTGGTCAATGCAAAGGAATTGGTGTGCACATGTGCTTCTGTACTCTAGTCATTTGCATTTTTCTCACATAGTTTTGACCAAATTTGTACGGACACTTTTGTTGGCAATATCATCGCCAATTTGGAAACAATTTGTGTGAGCAGTATACTGTAATGACTTGCTATGGTCCAGTCTCACTTTCCTGTGTGTTGGGAATATGTGTTCAAAACCGAACAAAATGACAGAGACGCAGCAAATAGGTGTTACAAACTCATTACAGATATAGTTTGCTCATACTTGCAAGTCTCTTGAAATTCATTTGAAATCTTAAAAACTGTCATAGATGGGATACTTTCAAAGATAGTCCAATTGTAAGATTAACAATTATCTTGTAAGTCCTTTATCTGTTACAGTGTGCATCTTTAGTTTGTGCTGTGTTTTACTGATGCTACCATTAAGTTAAGCATCGCGAGTGATATGTACGAGGTGTGTCACGTGAAACCCGGGCTTAATGCATGTGTCTTAGGTGTCATTCCGGATCAGCAAGTGCAGTCCGCACAGGCTCATCCAGAATGTCACTTTTCGCATACAGTGGACTTGTGTTTAGAATGGACTTCTTTGAAACAGAAAATGCCATAAAAGCAGAAAGTGCTGTCCCGGATTAGCCTGTGCGGACTGCACGGGCTAATCTGGGACGACACTTTAGGCATACGCATTAAGCCCAGGTTTTCCCATGACACATCTCATATGTAATATTATATCTTTCTGGTGGCAGGACCACAGCAAGCCTGAGAAGGTCAGAGGTCTGATCCTGCGCTCACAGCTGCTCGTCTTGCTCAAACATAAGGTACAAATGCTATCCAAGGTGATGCCAATCCGATCCCTGGTGAATTTTTACTAATAACCAAAGCTAATTCTTTTGAATTTTTTATGTTAGAGAACTGCAGATGTTGTCACTGCATGACAGTTTTATCTAGATCTAAGAGTCAAATGTAAATGTGTTCTCTTCTTATTTTGACATGTATACCTTTTTGAAGGGGTATTAATTAATTAATTAAAAGAAACTACCATGTTCATGTTATATGACAGTAAAATCTGGCTTTCTGTGACGAAAACAACAGTAAAGAACTGTATTTAGCTCCTAAGGAACAATTTGTATTTAGTTTCTGTCAGATCTGTCATTCTTCTATGAAAAACAACAACTTATCACTAAAACATCTTTGAAGCTGTCATACATTATGTCCTACCGTAAATGTCCTTATTGACGCTCATGCCCTTATAGACGCCCATGGGGTATTTTTTGGTCCCGAAATATTTTTTGTCGATCTATTTTTTCTAACATTAACGAAAAACTAAAGTTAATTTCGATAGAAACGATGTAATAGACTGCCATATTTATGTATCCGGAATTGCCTGTATATGAATAAACCTATGCCCCACTATACGGGTTACATGCAACCATATATAACGAAAGTGAATGGGACCATAAAAATTAATTACGATGTTATGAATATTTATTATAAGATCATGTTATAACAGTTTGCGCACGCAAAGCAAGTTTCGTGCTGCCCACGTGGAGGTTTCAACAACAAGCGCTGTCAAAAGCAGTCAACCAGAATGTTGTGAACAGTGCCATTATTATACCTGTTCCGTTAGCGTACATGTATTAGCATTCTAGGTGTTAATAATTTAGACTGTACCATTGTGCATTACGTTGTGCGAGTGAGCTCGTCGTGTCGATCGACGATATTGCTTTGACAGTACCATCGTGAATTTTCTCACGCCGAAATAGCCCATCGGCTGTATTCAGACTTTACCAATGTATATTACGTCATTGGAAAGTGCGCATACATGAAAACATGATTTCTGGATAATGGCAGAATTTTAAAAAAATGGCTCCATTTAAACGCGCAGGGGTCCTAAAATGACACACTCCCTGCGCGTCAAAAAGGACATTTACGGTATTCTCTATTGTTGGTAGCTATTTAGGGGATAAAGATGTTATGTTCAATTTACATAAGTTAATAAATAAAATAAACCTTATTATGCCCCCCTTCGAAGAAGTGGGGGGTATCTTGCTTTGCACCTGTCTGTCGGTCGGATGGTCGGTCTGTCCGTAGACCATTTTGTTTCTGCGCAATATCTAGAGAACGCTTTCCCTTCGATCATGAAAGTTGGTATGCTGGTTACTTGGGAGGAAAGGAAGACGCCTATACATTTTGAGGTCAACAGGTCAAAGGTCAAGGTCACCATTTCTAAAAATGGAAAAACGGTTTCCGCTCAATAACTTGAGAACGCATTGAGATATTTTAATGAAACTTTATACATAGATACCCTATATCGAGACCTTGCTTGGAATTGCATATGGGGTGGGTGAGTTCAAGGTCAAGGTCACCATTACTAAAAATAGAAAAACGGTTTCCGCTCAATTACTTGAGAACGCATAGAGATATTTTAATGAAACTTCATACATAGATACCTTATAAAAAAAATCAGACCTCGCTTGGGATTGCATATGGGGTGGGTGGGGTCAAGGTCAAGGTCACCATTACTAAAAATAGAAAAACGGTTTCCGCACAATTACTTGAGAACGCATAGAGATATTTTAATGAAACTTCATACATAGATACCTTATATTCAGACCTCGCTTGGGATTGCATATGATGTGGGTGGGGTCAAGGTCTAAGTAACTGTTACTAAAAATAGAAAAACGGTCTCCGCTCAATAACTTGAGAACGCATCGAGATATTTTAATGAAACTTAATACATATATATCTTATATCGAGACCTCGCTTGGGATTGCATATGGGGTGGGTGGGTTCAAGGTCACTGTTACTAAAAATAGAAAAACAGTTTCCGCTCAATTACTTGAGAACGCGTCAAAACATTTTAATGAAACTTCATACATAGATACCATATATCGAGACCTCGCTTGGGATTGCATATTAAAAAAGTTTCTTAACAATTGCACATATTCACAACTTGGCTGCAAGTTGGGGGGCATGCATGTTTTACAAACATCTCTTGTTACACATACATTGGTTTTCATTTGATATTAATTACAACACATTATTCTAACGTGAAGGGCCTTTAACCTTCAGATCTTCAGCCCCAGCAGCCTGGTACAGCCCAGTACTGTGAGCCTGAAGGACTTCCGAAATTACTACAATCAGTACCTAAAGATCAAGGTAAATGCATATTGTAACTACCGCAGAACCATTAATATTTTGTGGATTTTCTAGGTACAATGATCCATGATCACACAGTGGCACAATGGGAGGAGGGTCACGTGTATACAGGCACATATTGGCATTCCGACCAGTCCATTGCCCTACATGGCATAGATGCTGCAACAATGTTGTTTTTTTTTATACATTTGAAATCCACAAATTTAAGTGTCCAGAAAATAGTCCTATTTATGAAAACCACAAAATTTAAAGTTGGCGAATATAAATGGTTTTGCAGCAAGTGTGTGTTGCTGTGCCATGTGTGAAGGGGATGGGTGGGTAGTGTACTCGGTAGTAACAATATCAATCAATGATGTTCTCGAAATGTATATGAGGCGTGTCGTGGAAAAACTGGACTTAATGCACAGGCTGATCCAGGACGACACTTTCCGCTTTCATGGTATTTTCTGCTTCTTCTCTACTAAACATAAACCACCGAAGGCGGAAAGTGCCTTCCTGGATAAGCCTGTGCGGACTGCACAGGCTGATCCAGGACGACACTTTACGCACATGCATTAAGCATGGGTTTTCCACGACACGCCTCATATCTGTGCATGTCAGCATGTCAGATTGAATAGCAGTACATTGCTCGATTGTTACCAGTGTTGCATGGTACATATATATCTATCTATAATTGGGTATTAATGTTTCTTCGAGTATTGGTATGTTTACATAATATAGAATATGTTAAGAATATATAATTTTATCACATGCTATACCTTGTTTCCCGTGTAATACAACCATTACGAATATTTCTATCTTATACATGTGTAAGGTAACATTTTGAGCATTTTCATTGGCTACATATTCTTTGACTGACCAATCAGATGACGTTTTTTGGTGAAATGACGTCGTCAACATGAAATGACGTCGCATCAGTACACAACTTGTTGGATTTATCAACATGTTTTGGTAAAATGAGAAGATTTTTGTTTCGTTTAAAAGCATATGATAAAAAAGATCTGACACTCGTCATTTTATACCATATTTTATTAAACTCGTCCAGGAAATCTGTTAGTAAGCTCGCCAAATGGTATGAAATATGGTATCAAATGACAGATCCTATATATATCAAATAAAAATACATTCGAAAAATACATAACGGCTCTATACTTATTGTAACTGATAATGTACTATTGAATAAGCTGTTTAAACAAGTACAATTATCTTGTTTTCAATACTAAGGTTTTATTTTTTCCATTACTAAGTAAAAATCTTGTTTCTGTTCATAATTTGTTTTAAAACATTTGTTTTCAAAGGATATACATATCACAGACGAAGAGAGAGACTA
This sequence comes from Congeria kusceri, assembly GCA_027627225.1. Lineage (NCBI taxonomy): Eukaryota > Metazoa > Mollusca > Bivalvia > Myida > Dreissenidae > Congeria > Congeria kusceri. The sequence continues at coordinate 87,894,844 of CM051025.1, forward strand.
CATGATGGATCTACGACCCTATCTGTCACCAAACCCATATACTGTGCAACCTGTAAGTTCTTGCCAGTAATTGTCCAGAATTGGCAATGTGCCTTGCAAACCTGTATATGAACATTCAACAGAACTACAATATGGCATATTCCTAAAAAAAAACTTCCCTAGCTTCACTGTGTTAGAATGAGAGTTGTATTTTAGGCAGCCAAACTGTATTTTGGGCTGTTCCAGGAAAGAAGGTGGAACGCCAGACGAAAAATGGGGTACCACCAACACAACTTCTAGTTTTTTCAAGTCATTGATAATCCGTTTTATCCGCTCTATCAATCCCCACCCACCGAATTTTAATACATTGGCGTTCCACCCCCTCATCACCTTTTTTCCTGGAACAGCCCTTACTAAGTTTGCTTAAATTTACTAACGGTATATCTGTTTGGGAATGAACAGTTTTGATGAATCTGTTGAGAGTTAGGATCGCCAACTTCTCTACATCGCAACTTCAAATGTATTGGTTATGGTATGTTTTCTCATTTTCTAATTCATAAATAAATAAATTAATTATCATCCTTATTATGTTTTGGTTGTTGTCTAAGAATTCATACTGCATTTCAGTCATTTTCTTTGCCACGTCTGTTCCGTCTGTTCAGAGGTTTGGGGCTGCGTCATCTCATAGTGGTTAACGACTGTAACGAGGTATGAAGTGCTGAAACGGACCATTATGTGCTCTTAGCGCTACTACATTTGAGGCGTGTCATTGGAAAACGGGGCTTAATGCATGTGCAGAAAGTGTCGTAGTGCAGACTGCACATGCTAATCCAGGACAACACTTTATGTAAATGCATTAAGCCCGGTTTTCCCACGACATGCCTCATTTGAACTATTGCCAGTTTTAACAGATAGAATTATTGCTGACCAAATAGTAATCATAACGGCCTTCATTTATACTTGAATAAATAAAGTCATCCAAAATTAAATAAGTGATCTATTTTGAATGAAATAGAATTACAATCTATTACGTGAAACACGTGCACAAACAAAACAAGTATAAATAGGAAATAATTCAAATGCGTAATATATGCTAACAAGAATCCATGAGTGTCCAGTCAATGTATCCCAGCAATATGTATATTTACTCTTTGTACATTATGAGCTGTTTGATTTTATAATATGAATTTTTTATTCGTTTTACAGCCAGTTGGGATGATCACGAGGAAAGATTTGGCAAAGTTCCGAGAGGAGTCAAAGAGAGGACTTATCAAAGTGGAGCAGCTGAACATCGAGAGCCAGTGACCTGTGATCTGGTTAAATAGTGTAGAATCATTGCTACATGATCTAGATGTTACGATAATTATTGTGTGGAATACTGAGATCTCAACAAACATTTTCATGGCATTGACAGGGACTGGTGTACGTGCACAGAGTAGCAAGATTGATGCCCCTTTGTTCTTGGATTGGATTTATTATGACAGCAGCAGAAACAAATTTACATGTGATAGAGTAAAATAGAATATAACAAAAATCTATGCAAGTACTATCCTAAATGCAAAAGTTAATGCTCATGTGCGTGTCAAAAGTTAATTTACATGTAATTGTATGTGATTGTAATTGTTGATGACTCTGTACGACTTATCTTTCTGTCCTTGTTTGTGCCACTTGTATGACTGTTAAGACTTGTCTCCCTTGGGAACTATTTTCTTGTCCAAAATTTTAACAGGGATTTTTTTTTCACAGTTTTTAAAACATGTCCAGTACCTATTATCACAGATGACCATGGTACTAATGTTTCGTCTACACATAAACTTATTGTTAATTATACATTAATTATTCTTCTAATGTTTCTATATGTTATATTTTAAGTCAAGACTTTATTTATAAATGACATTCACTCTACAGTTGTACTATGTGGGGTCCCTATGCCCTTTATTTGTTTCTGACACCTGCCTCACAGTGTGTCTTCTACATTTGTCTTGTGATGTGTCTTGTTTCCAATACTTGTGCTTTACTGTATGCTATCTCGTACATTTGTCTTGTGGTGTCTGTAAAGATCTTATTTCCCAAAATTTTATGTAAATACATGTATATGTTGTTCCAGTTATATTTGTTGTGATTTAAAATTTGTGATAAATCTACCTGTATGATGTGTTTGTGTGAATACTTTCACTTGTGTATATATAATTATATCTGTGCATGTTTGTGTTTATTCCAGGCCAGTTCCCATACAAAAATATGTATATCATTGTTTTTTTTGTGTTAAACATTCGTTTTTTGCCAAGTATCGACACATTATTGTTGTTGGTTTTATCGTTTCAACTTTTCTCATACATTATAACTATAAAAAATAACACTGTTCAAAGTTTATTTTTCTTCTCAGTTTAAGGACACAAACTACAATTTATTTTCTAAATATTTGTTTCTTACTATTGATTACCGGTACGCGCTCTTTTACTTTCAATATTGTAGCTTGTAACAAGTTCAAACTACTGGGTATTGTACCTTTTGTTCACATTTAAAAATCCCTTAGAAGGTATAACCCCTATTTTATTCCCTTTGTTAACATTCCATTCTCATTGAAGCTAAGCAAGTTTTGATATTGCATATGATGTAGTATATATGATATGTAGTTTTCTATTTTAGGTATATGTATGTACTGTTCATTGGTGTTTTGTGCATGTGTTCTGATGAATTTGAGTAAAAACTTGCATAGTTTATTAACATATGAGGCGTGTCATGGGAAAACCAGGCTTAATGCATGTGGGTTAAGTGTCAGGGACTGCACAGGCTGATCCATGACAACACTTTCCGCTTTAATGGTATTGTCTATTTCAAGGAAGTCTCTCCTGAACATAAATCCACTGTAGGCGGAAAGTGTCGTCGTGGATTAGCCTGTGCGGACTGCATTAAGCCCAGGTTTCCCATTACATGCCTCAATGTTTCAGGCATCATAGTTTTGTCAGGCACTATGATGTGTATTGTCCAGGTCAATACCTCTTGATTACACATTCCTAGGCTCGTATTCACCAGCCCATCTTTGATTACACATTCCTAGGCTCGTATTCACCAGCCCATCTTTGATTACACATTCCTAGGCTCGTATTCACCAGCCCATCTTTGATTACACATTCCTAGGCTCGTATTCACCAGCCCATCTTTGATTACACATTCCTCAGCCCGTATTCACCAGCCCATCGTTGATTACACATTCCTAGGCTCGTATTCACCAGACTATCCTTAGACTTAAAATGTAAGAATGAAGAATATTCTTGAAACTGTTCTATTCTAAGAACGCTGTTGATTTGAACCAAAACGTTGTATTAACCAGCGCAAGTTTTAACATTCATTATTTTATTTTATCGCATCACTAGTGTCAAATGTTGTACCTATATGTGTATGTACACTAGTTTTCCAGGTTTTGTTCTGAGCTGCTGCCCTTGATTTGGTACATGCTTGTTTTGTTTATAGTGTCTCAAAATCCATTTACTACTATTTATGTCATTATGCTTGGATGGTTTACTTCACTGACACCATAGTATTCACTAAAGGTCTGATCACCTTATAAAGTAATAATATAAAGGAATACAATTCTCAAAATGGTGATTTCTGTCCTATGTCCAAGTCCAAGTCTAGTTAGCAAATAAAGAAATTTATATAATAATACATATCAATTTTGGTTGCCAAAACATGTATTTGTACCATGTTTACGCATCACTTTGTGGTTTAAAGCAGCAGTCCAAAAATATGTTTATTAAAAATATAACTTTGCAGAAATCGTTTCTAATGGACATCGTACCGATCAAAATACAAAAAAAACATTGAAACTGGTAAAATAATAACGTTTTTGTAACTTTTTATTGTATAGCTGGTGATGCCTCTGGAGTAAATCAGCATGTACATTAGTGTATATTCCATTCGTACCAAGCATATTGGAACATAGACATTATAGAATGACTTTTCCCATTATAGAATGACTTTTGTAAATAAGTTAACAGTTTTAAGTCGAATAAACGTCATTAACTTTCATTAGAACTAATGCCAATTTAAGAGGTATTGAATAATATTTTATGGTCTGTGGCTTTAACCTCCCACAATATTTTTTTACTACAAGTTTGATGTTACTTTGCGGAGTGATTAAAATCATATTATTACATGAATTGCATTTAGAGACCGTTTTCGACTCCATTAAAGTGTCATGCCTCATGACTGGGGATTGACATAGCTGACATTAATTGCTGTGAACTATATATCCCATTAGGAAGTGGTTGCTTTATTAGTCCCCTTTCGGTGTTTCACCTGAGGGGACTATAGGTTTGCCCTCCGTCCGTCCGTCACGCCTTCCGTCCACTAAATATTGTTCCTGCAATAACTCAAAAAGTACTGAAGATACTTCGATGAAACTTGGTATAGATTTAAACGGCAATGTGAGTACAGTGTATTATGCACGACTTTTTATTTTTCACCAGAGGTCAAAGGTCGCGTGACTGTTACTAAAAATAGAAATAAACTAGATCAAACTGGATCCTGAGATAACTCAAAAAGAACTGAAGATATTTCAAAATGAAACTTGGTATACATATAAACAGCAATGTGAGGATTATGCAGGACCTTTTATTTTTCACCAGAGGTCAAAGGTCACATGACTGTTACTAAAAATAGAAATAAACTAAATTCTGTTATAATTCGATAAGTACATAAGATATGACCATAAAACTTGGTACAAAGATTGAACTATAGGTTTTCCATCCGTCTGTTTGTCTCTCTATCTGTTCGTCTGTATGTTTGTCCATCCGTCAGTCTGACCGTCCCCAAACCTGGTTCCTGCAATAACTCAAAAAGTGCTGAACTTATTTTGATGAAACTGGGTATACATATAAACGGCAATGTGGCAATGTGAGGATTATGCACGACCTTTTTTTTCACCGGAGGTCAAAGGTCACGTGACTGTTACTAAAAAATAGAAATAAACTAAATACTGTAATAATTCGAAATGGACATAAGATATTATTATGAAACTTGGTACAGAGATTGAACTATAGGTTTGCCATCTGTCTGTGTGTCATTATGTCTGTTCGTCCATATGTCTGTCTGTCCGTCCGTCCATCCGTCCCCCAAACCTGGTTCCTGCAATAGCTCAAAAAGTGCTGAACTTATTTCGATGAAACTGGGTATACATATAAACGACAATGTGGCAATGTGAGGATTATGCACGACCTTTTTTTTCACCGGAGGTCAAAGGTCACGTGACTGTTACTAAAAAAAGAGAAATAAACTAAATACTGTAATAATTCGAAATGGACATAAGATATTATTATGAAACTTGGTACAGAGATTGAACTATAGGTTTGCCATCTGTCTGTGTGTCATTATGTCTGTCTGTCCGTCCCCAAAACCTGGATCCTGTGATATCTCGGAAAGTACTGAAGACATTTTGATGACACTTTGTATACGCAGCAACAGCAATGTGAGAATTATGCACGACCTTCTATTTTTCATGTAGAAATAAACTTAATACTGTAATATTTTGAAAAGTGCATAAGATATGATCATGAAACTTCATGAAACTTGGTACACAGATTTGTCTATGGGTTTGCCCTCTGTCTGTGTGCGTCTGTCTGTCTGTTCGTCTGTCGGTCTCACTCTGTCTGTCGGTCCCGTCCCCAAAACCTGGATCCTGGGATAACTCAAAAAGTACTGAAGATACTTTGATGAAACTTTGTATACATAGAAAGAGCAAGGTGAGGATTGTACACGACCCTTTATTTTTCACCAGATGTCAAAGGTCACGTGACTGTTACTTAAAATAGAAATAAACTTAATACTGTAATAATTCGAAAAGAACATAACATATGATCATGAAACTTGGTACACAGAATGGACTATATGATTGCCCTCTGTCAGTTTAGTACTGCAATAACTCAAAAAGTAACTCGAATGTCTGGTCAATGTTACTAAAATAGAAAAAACTACAACTTAATACTGCAGTGACAAATGGGACTTGAATATGAAACTTTGTACATCTACAGATAAAGGGCGATTTGACGGTATTGCACAATGTTTAATTAGTAGGGGTTTTCATCAGTAGGGGACTCCTGTATTGCTTGCAATACTATCAAAGCCTTGTTGTTTTAGGTGTTCTCTGTATTGTGTTTTATGCTGGCAGATTTAAGGAATAATTGTAGCACATTTTCAGAAATCAGTAGCGACCTGTATTCAGACATTGAATTTCATGACAAATTATTTTATTAATGTATGGCACAATATAATTACTATTGGCATAGGAAAATGTAATGTAAATTTCAAGATTCCATTGTGAAATATGTCTTGTTGGATAAATTTGCCGTTGTATTTGTAGATAGTTGTTCTGTTATTTTTACAGCTTTGCTTCTTTGCTGATATGTGCCGGTTACAAAAAACAGTGATAACACTAAGTGTGCCATTTATTCTACATTTTGTTATTTTGTATGCTTATTTTGGTCAAACTTTCAAATTTTCTGGTGATTTGAAAACTGCTTCTTCAGAAGTATTAAAAACTGTGATTTGAATTGTGTTTATGTATATTATTATAAAATAAGTACATGTATGCAAATATTATTTACAATACAGTTTGTTTATGTTCATATTTAAATAATGTGTTGTTTATAAAATTCAATATCCTTTGAAATGTCAAGTTTACTTCAGTGGTTCTTTCTTGGCTTAAATGTACAAAATTTGACTTCATGCAATTATTCATGCAGACTGCTAAGGGATTCTAACTAGTCAAAACTATGGACACTAATGTCATTTTGCTAATTATGATAATACATGTAGTTGGTAACTAATTAATTAATAAATGTTATTAATGAAAACATGACCTACATAGAAAATTCAATGAAATGGTGTGTTTGTTCCCGATAACAGTTTCAATAAGACCTGGATTATATTAATTGTATGTCCACTGGTCCATTACTAGTCGAAATTCAGGGGTGTAGCTTCCTTTAGGCGCTATAGGCAACTTCCTATACATTTTTTCCAGGGATGAAAAATAAATATGCCAAAAATGCAATAAAAACAAGAGGGGGGATGGGGGTGAGGGGATCTTTCTTGGCTGTGTTGATACTTCAATTTTTGACGAGTCAACTACGTCAATATGAAATAAATTTCATGAACACATGCTCATTTTACAATTATTTTGTAGAGTTGGGGGTTGAGCTGAAGTTAGTTGTTTGTAGCCACATACAAGTATAAACACTCCTGGCCCAAATTATTGCTTACAGCGTCATTTTGTATATCCCACCTATTGTGCCCATACATTTTTTGAACCCAAACTACGCCCCTGAAATTGGTGTGGTGCACGTACAAAACCTGTAAAGGTTTCCAGGAAAGTGATTTTTGATTCCTTATTAGAGACAGAAAACTGAAACTGTTTAAGTAAAAACGTTTCTTTTTTCTGTACAAAAGGTTTTCGGAACTCTGGTCATAGTGATTTATGACATGTATATACTGTTGGATTGCCATTTTTGAGACTCAATGTATCACATTTATTTCAAGCATTTTTACAACAAATATTTTGTAGTTAAGCACCGTGTTATTGGTTTGGGCAAGGCAAAGTGCTAAGTTACCTTTCCATGGGCAAGTTCATAGCATATAGTCCCTGTTAGACATGTGGACTTGTACCAGTATATACTTTCTTACAACTTCACTGTTGAATCTTGTTATTTTTAACAAAATGGGTAATTGTCACCTGACATTTTTGCACATGTATATATATATTTACATGTTATTTAAATGTTTGATTTGTTTCAAAATCAGGCACTGTTAATATGAGGCAAATTGTCCGATATGCAGTTCGCTTGTTTGTAGGATAGTTTTTTATGCCCCACCATCAATGATGGGGGGCATATAGAGTTTACCTTGTCCGTGGGTACGTACGTGTGTACGTATGTACATATGTTTGGAATCTTGTCCGGATAATAACTTTGTCCAGCATTTTAGGATTTTTAAATGACTTGGCAACAATGTTAAGCATAATGAGACAGTGTGTCATGTGCAGGAACCAGATTCCTAGGTCAAAGTCACACTCAAAGGTCAAATATAAGAATTTAAGCCCTCTAACCCTGTCCGGAGCATAATTTTGTCCAGCATGGAAGGAATTTCAAATAACTTGGCACACGTGTTGAGCATGGGGAGACGGTATGTCGTGCACAAGAACCAGGTCCAAGGTCAAGGTCACTTAAAGGTCAAATATAAGAATTTAAGCCATAGACCCAGTCTGGTGCATTATTTTGTCTAGCATGGATGGAATTTCAAATAACTTGGCACAAGTGTTGAGCATGGTGAGACGGTGTGTCGCGCTTAGGAACCAGGTACCTAGGTCCAAGGTCACACTTAAAGGTCAAATATAAAAATTTAAGCCTTCTATCCCTCTCCAGAGAATAATTTTGTCCAGCGTGAAAGGAATTTCAAATAACTTGGCACAAGTGTTGAGCATGGTAAGACGGTGTGGCGTGGGCAAGAACCAGGTGCCTACGTCCAAGGTCAAGGTCAAACTTAAAGGTCAAAGGTCAAATTTAAGCCATAGACCCTGTCCGAAGCATAATATTGTCCAGCATGGAAGAAATTTCAAAAACTTGGCACAAGTATTGAGCTTGGTGAGACAGTGTGTCGCGCACAAGAACCAGGTCCCTAGGTCCAAGGTCACGGTCACACTTAAAGGTCAAATATATGAATTTAAGCCTTTTATCCCTGTCCGGAGCATAATATTGTCCAGCATGGAAGGAATTTCAAAAACTTGGCACAAGTATTGAGCTTGGTGAGACAGTGTGTCGCGCGCAAGAACCAGGTCCCTAGGTCTAAGGTCAAGGTCCCACTTAAAGTTCAAAGGTCAAATATAAAAATTTATGCCATAGACACTGTCTGCTGCATAATTTTATCTAGTGTTGGAAGAAATTGAAAATAATTTCACAAGTGTTGAGCATGGTGAGGCAGTATGTTGTGCACAAGAACCAGGTCCCTACGTCCACGGTCAAGGTCACGCTTAAAGGTGAATGGTCATTTTAGCCATTGATACTGTCTGAGGTATAATTTTGTCCAGCAGGGAAGGATTTTAAACTAACTTGGCCGAAGTGCTAAGCATGGTGTGTCGGTGTGTTGCGCGCAAGAACCAGGTCCCTTTGTATATTGTCAAGGTCACACTAAAAGGTCAAAGGTCAAATATAAGAATTTAAGCCATAGACCATGTCCAGAGCATAATGTTGTCCAGCAGGGAAGGATTTTCAAACAACTTGGCATAAGTGATAAGCATTATGCGGCGGTGTCGCATGCAAGAACCAGGTACCTTGGTCCAAGGTCAAGGTCACACTTTAAGGTCAAGTATATGTATATATGTTAAGATTCTTGTCCAGGCAATAACTCTGTCCAGCATTGAAGGATTTTCAAATAATTTGGCAGAAGTGATAACCATTATAAGACGATGTGTCGCCCGCAAAAACTAGGTCCAAGGTCAAGGGCACTTAAAGGTCAAAGATCAAGTATAAGAATTAAGTCCATGGCTTCTGTCTGGAGCATAATTTTGTCTGGCATGAACATTTATCAAATAACTGGCAGAAGTGGGAAGCATTATGAGACGGCATGTGGTGTTCAAGAACCAGGTCTGTAGCTAAAAGGTCAAGGTCATTAATCAAGGTCCAAGGTCAAATAATTTTCCAGAGCATAATAATGTCATGCATGCAAGGATTTTCAGATAAATTTGCAGAAATGATCACAATCACCGGATGTGATGCATGCAGGAACCTGACTTGTGAAGTTCATGAATTACTTCCCTTAATTCAGGAGTATGCAAAGCAAAAATAAGTGTAGCATACAAGAACCATAACTCATAATTTCCTTCAAGTTTTAATTACTACCCTTTATTGATTTTTTTGTCAGGACTAAAACTATTTTGTGATATCCAAATTACTTCAAACAATAAGAGAATACATTAGCAGAAAGTAAAATATGAAAGGACAATTTTCTTTTTGAAAAATTATTTGTATGCATACAGAAAAAGGGGCGCCATGTAGAAATGGCTGCATGGGCATCCATGTTTGTGGACACATTTCTAGTCTGATTTAGATGCTATTACAGGGCATGTATATACGGATAGTTACTAAAATACTTTAAACATATAATTGTAAATGGCATATGTGGTAGTTCTTATTTTGTTATGTTATACTTTAGTGGTATTGTTATATCGTGTAGCTGCACAATACGGGCTGTTGAAAACCAAATGTGGCGCGTCGTGAGAAAACTGGTCTTAATGCATGTGCGTAGTGTCGTCCTGGATTAGCCTGTGCAGTCTGCTAATCCAGGACGGCACTTTCCGCCTATAGTGGATTTATGATTAGAAGAGACTTCCTTGAAACAGAAAATACCATAAAAGCGGAAAGTGCCATCCCGGATTAGCCTGTGCGGATTGCACAGGCTAATCCGGGACGACACTTTACGCACATGCATTAAGTCAGGTTTTCCCACGACGCCCCTCAAATATTAATTTGTTGCAAAGCACCGAACTTGTGTGGGTATTGGTCATAAAATTATTTCAAACTCCATTCTCCACTACTTCATGTTTAAGTAGTGCAGTTGTCAGTTACTGGCATGTGTGTGCCCTTAGTACTGGTAAACCGCTTAGATCGGCTAGCTTGCCCAGGAAAAGTGTGAGTAGGTTAACTGACTGCCATGATATGACTTAAATAATGTTAAAAACGGCGAAAAATCCAAACAAAACAATTTGTTGCTAGCATTTTACTTGGTCTAAGTAATTTTAGTGGCATTGTAAAATTAAATTCTGGTCTTGTACATTTTGTTATTTGTGTTTTGTTTGTTTTAGTTTGGTATAAAGAAATTATTGACGTTGCCCTTTATTCCTGTCTTTCTGTTTATTTTTGCTCTTGAAAATAAAGTGTTCCAATGTTAATGGCATTTTTTGTATTTGTATACACAGTGGTATTAAATGCACACATGTTATCATAAATGTCCCCAACACTTGTCGTGTATTTAAGCCTCAGTCACAACCAACTGCGGTTGCCGCAGCTCAACTACAAAAGAAACTCATGCATTTTGTAAAACCGTGTGGAGTGAGTGCGGTCACTGTTTGGTCATCATGTAGTCACGGTAAGGCAGCCATTTTCAATGTCAGCAGACCTCAATGGTGGCTGCGAATCGTACCCTTGTTGATTCACGACTTTTAAATTGACGCGTATGTCAGGAAGATACCATGGTTAAAACTTAAATAGTAAATAATTATAAAGTTTTGTTCAAAGTAGCTATATTCTATATATATCATATTTTGGCGAATACTTAATGCCTCTGATATGTACTTAAACCTAAACATTTCACTGGTATTCTGTGTATTTAGTAATTGCGTGAGTTTAAACATACTAGGCCTGAGTCTATAATAATCCTTAATATGAGGCGCGTCGTGGGCAAACCAGACTTACTGCATGTGCATAAAGTGTCGTCCCGGATTAGCCTGCGGACTGCACAGGCTAATCCAGGACGGCACTTTCCGCCTAGTGGATTTATGTTTAGAAGAGACTTCCTTGAAACAGAAAATACCATAAAAGCAGAAAGTGCCGTCCTGGATTAGCCTGTGCAGACTGCACAGGCTAATCCGGGACGACACTTTACGCACATGCATTAAGTCCCATTTTCCCACGACGCCCCTCACATATTTTTCTCTTATTTGAGCAAATGTAGTACATTTCAACAAGAAGTGGAATTCATCTTCCACTTCATTATTTTGACATAATTGACAAAGCCGCATGTTTCTATCTATCTGATTGTTACCAGTTACCTACCTAATACATTAATGAAATTATCAAATTTGTAATTCAAATTAAAATCTTGTTTATAAAATTACTGGTAAGCGAGTATTTGACAAACGAAATATGCATTTATTTTGGGACAGTTTTAATTCATGAACAAACTCAACCATGAAAATTCGCTTGTAACATCCTGGGTTGATCACCCGTTTGCATATGTAAACAAAATAAGTTTCACTTGTGCGCATGCGCAACAATAGAGGCCCTGAAAGGAGTACATAAAACACGGTATTTTTCACGTCGACAGTAGTATTTTCCAGACGTTTTTTAAAACAGTGAAATATACGGAGAAATGCTTAATAACTTTATTTCATCTATATTAAACAACAAATAAATAATCAGATGCGTAATTTATATCAAAATAATACCAGTTTATCAAATGATTTAATAATTACTAGAGAATTTAAGTAAGGCGTTAAAACAAATACGGAAGCATGAGGTTTTAAAGAGTTTACTAGACGTTACGTATCTATGTAGCTTCTACGCACGTCCTTAACGTCGTAGCGGGTTAAATATTGTTCTGCCAGAGTTCGTCTGCTATAATGAGCAGATAGCCAAAACTATCACAAACCCTGTCTGGGCCCCAAATTAGTATTTTATCGCGCATGTGCACGTTATTTTACTTCCCCAGACGACAGCATTTCAGACTATCAACGTCAACATTTCGGGTTTTACCAAACAATAAACTCACTATTTTTGAAGAAAAACGAAACGTACGTTAAAATATAAGCGTTTATTTGTATTATGATAAAATATGAAAAGCGGTTACGAAACGCGAATATTTAAAAACGTCCGGATAATACTACTGTTCGACAAATACTTGCTAACCAGTAAACTTTGGTTTAGAAAAATAAACATGTTTTCAAAGCATAAGAAACTTTTTTATAGCTTAAGACATACAATTATAACATACGGTACACATTTATTGCATAGTTAATAACACAATACTCCAGCTTACAGCATTAGACACAAAGTTTAAGCAAAAAACACAAAAAGACCTAATTTTAAAAAACAAAAGACTTAATTTGAAAGCATAAGAAACAATTTGATAACATAGACACAGTTTTATTGCGTAAGACATACAACTGTAACACATGGTACAAGCTTATAGTATAGCAAATAACATAATACTCCACGTTATAGGATTAGACACAAACTTATGGCACAAACCAAAATGTATAGCATAAAACACGGGTTTAAAAATAAGATTTATGTTTCCCAATAAGACTTAAGATTTAAAAACATGGCACAAGCTTAAAACACAACTTACAGCGTTAAACGCTGGTGTAAAAATAAGACTTAAGATTAAAGCATAAGGCACAAGCTGAAAGTATGTTCAGTCCTCGGTGGATATCCTGCAGACGTCAGAGAGCACTTCGAGGGCTAGTTCCCGCATGTCAGAGTTACTGTCCTTGGATAGCGTCTCCAGAACAGACATTGGAAGCTGTAAATCAAGGAGTCAACAATATATACAGTGAGTGGACGGTATTGCTGAATTGTGTAGTGTCCTCATAGTCGACATATCTGCGTATAGCTATACCAGTTGCCATTTTAATTTTTATACACATTAGTATTTTTATTTTTCAAATTGCAAGCAATAATGACCTAAATACATGTATATATATTTCATACGTTATGAAAACATTGTACCCTTGTGTGTTACCAGCTCGCTTTCTGCAATTTATGTATAGAATGTTGTTTCCACATTTTTTATGTTTCATGAAATTGTAAGAATAAACATCTGACTTGAACACTGAACAATGCAGACATGTCTTATAAAGTTAAATTATTATATTTTTTAGCTCACCTGAGCATAAAGTGCTCATGGTGAGCTTTTGCGATCGCCCATTGTCCGTCGTGCGTGTGTGCGTGCGTCATCAACTTTTCATTTAAACAACATCTCCTAAACCGCTTGGCAGATTTTCACCAGACTTTACAGGAATGATCCTTGGGTGGACCTCTTGCAAAGTTGTTCAAATCTTTCCAGTCCACTGCATATGTAGGTCACCAGAGCTAAAAATAGATTTAAAAAGTAAACACTTTAAAAATCTTCACCTATGAAACTGCAAGGCTCAGAAATTTCATATTTGATGTGTGATATCCTCTAGTGGTCCTCTACAAAGATTGTTCAAATAATGCCCCTGGGGTCAAAACTTGCCACGCCCCAGGGGTCACATGGTTTATATAGACTTGTATAGCAAAATAACTTTAAAAATCTTCTCCTCTGAAACAGCAAGGCCTAGAGGTTTCATATTTGGTATATAACATTGTATAGTGGTCCTCTACAAAGATTGTTCGAATAATGCCCCTGGGGTCAAAACTGGCCACGCCCCGGGGGTCACATGGTTATATAGACTTGTATAGCAAAATAACTTCAAAAATCTTCTCATTTGAAACAGCAAGGCCTAGAGGTTTCATATTTGGTATATAACATTGTATAGTGGTCCTCTACAAAGATTGTTCAAATAATGCCCCTGGGGTCAAAACTGGCCACGCCCGGGGGGTCACATTGTTTAAATAGACTTATATAGCAAAATGACTTTAAAAATCTCATCTGAAACCGCAAGACCTAGAGGTTTCATATTTGGCATGTAACATTGTACAGTGGTCCTCTACAGAGATTGTTCAAATGATGCCCCTGGGGTCAAAATTGGCCACACCCCGGGGGTCACATGGTTTGTATAAACTTAAATAGCAAAATAACTTCAAAAATCTTCTTCTCTAAAAACCGCAAGGCCCAGAGGTTTCATATTTGGTATTTAACATTGTATAGTGGTTCTCTACAAATATTGTTCAAATAGTGCCCCTGGGGTCAAAATTGGCCACACCCCAGGGGTCACATGATTTATATAGACTTAAATAGCAAAATAACTTTAAAAATCTTCTTCTCTAAAACTGCAAGGCCCAGAGGTTTCATATTTGGTATTTAACATTGTGCCCCTGGGGTCAAAACTGGCCACACCCCGGGGGTCACATGGTTTATTCAGACTTAAATAGCAAAATGACTTTAAAAATCTTCTCCTTTTAAACTGCAAGGCCCATAGGTTTTACATTTGGTATGAAACATTGTATAGTAGTCCACTACAAAGATTGTTCAAATCATGCCCCTGGGGTCAAAACTGGCCACACCCCAGGGGTCACATGGTTTATATAGACTTAAAATAGCAAACAAACTTTTTAAATCTTCTCTAAAACCGCTTGGCACAGAGGTTTTATATTTGGTATGTAACATTGTGTAGTACTCCTCTACAAACTTTGTTCAAATAATGCCCCTGGGGTAAAAACTGGCCACAACCAGGGTGTCACATGGTTTATATTGACTTAAAATAGCAAAATGACTTAAAAAATCTCTGAAATCTCAAGGCCTAGAGGTTTTATATTTGGTATGTAACATTGAATACCGTAAATACCCAGTCATAAGTGTAAACGTCTCATAAGTCAAGAAGTTAAAATTCATTTCAGAAACGTATTTCTAATAATAACCATTCCATAAGTAGAGTTAGAATGATCATAAAACACCATCTGAAAATTGGCCAGAGTATGCCCTAAGGTAGGTATATGGTACAGTCTGCAGTAAATGCCTTGAAGCTGAAATCACTGCCAAATCCTCTTTAACAGATCTTGATGTACACAAAAACTGGGTCCAGCCAGTTTAATTAGCAATATGCTATACACAAAAATCATGGGTTTTGTCTGCAGGTTTATTGATTTGTTATTGGTGGCTGATGGTCTAACTGGGGCTTAAAGTGGGGAAGTCAATTAAAAGAGGGTACCGGTAGATAGTTTCATTCACAGTTTGCATCTTATTTAATAATGAAATAGTTATGCATTTTGTCTTAATTGTCAGTAATTAATAGAAAGGGCAAACTGTGATAATTATGAATGGATTATTGTGTGTGGATTAGCAAATATGCCGGTAAGAAATAAAATGCATTTAACAAATATTTCAATATAATATGCTACTGGTGAGCGAGTATTTGTCTGACGAAATATGCATTTATTTTGGGACAGTTTTAATTCATGAACAAACTCAACCATGAAAATTCGCTTGTAACATCCTGGGTTGATCACCCGTTTGCATATGCAAACAAAATAAGTTTCACTTGTGCGCATGCTCAACTATTGAGGCCCTGAAAGGGGATCATTAAACACGGTCTTTTTCACGTTGACAGTAGTATTTTCCGGACGTTTTTTTAACAATGAAATATACGGAGAAATGCTTTATAATTTTATTTAATCTATATTAGACAACAAATAAATAATCAAATGCGTAATTTATATCAAAATAATACCACTTTATCATAATGATTTAGTAATTACTAGAGAATATAAGTAAGGCGTTGAAACAAATACGGAAGCATGACGTTTTAAAGAGTTTACTAGATGTTACGTATCTATGTAGCTACTACGCACGTCCTTAACGTCGTAGCCGGTTAAATACTGTCCTACCAAAGTTCGTCTACTATAATGAGTAGACAGCCAAAACTATCACGAACCCTATCTGGGCCCCAAATTGGGATTTTATCGCGCATGCGCACGTCTTTTTACTTCCCCAGACGACAGTGGCATGCGTTTCAGACTATCAACGTAAACATCTGGGGTTTTACCAAAAAATAAACTCACTATTTTTGAAGAAAAATGAAACGTACTTGAAAATATAAGCCTTTATTTGTATTATGATGATAAAATACGAAAAGCGGTTATGAAACGCGAATATTAATAAACATCCGGATAATACTACTGTCCGACAAATACTCGCTCACCAGTACGATTTTTTGTGAACTCATGAGTCAAATGTACTTTATAACCACAATTTAAGAGGCTTAAAATCTCGACTTATGACTGAGTAATTACGGTAGTGGTCCTCTGCAAAGATTGTTAAAATGATGCCCCTGTGGTCAAAACTGTGCACACCCCGGGGGTCACATGGTTTATATAGACTTAAATAGCAAAATGACTTCAAAAATCTTCTCCTCTGAAACTGCAAGGCCCAGAGGTTTCATATTTGGTATGTAACGTTGTATAGTGGTCCTCTACAAAGATTGTTCAAATGATGCCACTGGGTTCAAACTGGGCTACCCCGGGGGTCAAATGGTTTATATAGACTTAATTAGAAAAACGACTTTACAGTAACAGTAAGGCCCAGAGGTTTCATATTTGGTATGTAACATTGTATGGTGGTCCTCTACAAAGATTAAGATTGTTCAAATGATGCCCCTAGGGTCAAAACTGGGCACACCCCGGGGGTCACATGCTTTATATAGACTTATAAGTTAAATAGCAAAACGACTTTAAAAATCTTCTCTGAAACTGCTATGCCGAGAGGTTTTCTATATGGTATGTAACATTGTTTAGTTGTCCTCTACAAAGATTGTTCAAATGATGTCCTAGGGGTCAAAACTGGCCCTGCCCTAGGGGTAACATTGTTTACATAGACTTAAATAGCAAAATAACTTTAAAATCTCCTCTGAAACCGGAGTGTTTTCGTATTTGATATGTAACATTGTATAGTAGTCCTCTACAAAGATTGTTCAAAGTATGCCCCTGGGGTAAAAAGTGGCCATGACCCGGGGGTCACATGGTTTATATAGACTCAAGTGGGCCTTAAAAATCTTCCCTGTTGAAACTGTAACGCCCAGAGGTTTTATATTTTGCGTGAAACATTGTGGAGTGGTCTTCTACACAGATTGTTCCAATGATGCCCCTGGGGGTCACATGGTTTATATACATTTAAATAGCAAAATGACTTTAAAATCTTCTCCTCTGAAACTGCAAGGCCCAGTGGTTTCATGTTTGGTATGTAACATTAAATAGTGGTCCACTACAAAAATTTTGCAAATTATGCCCCTGGGGTAGAAAGTGGCCATGCCCTGTGGGTCACATGGTTTATATAGACTAAAAAAACTTCTGAATCTGCAAGGCCCAGATTTTTATACTCAGGTAAGGGGTTTAGTACCATTTTGCCCTCTTGTTATTAGCCATTATGATGCCTTAAACTCAGGTGAGCGACCTAAGGCCATCGTGGGCCTCTTGTTTTTACCTTGGTCAAAACATTGCGTTTGTCTTACAATATGAAGCCATTAACAACTGACAAAGTTGTTACGCTAGTAGAATGTAATGCAATTTTGACACATGTTATCAAATTTCCTTCCATAAGACTAACATATCGACAATGGCGTTATAAACTGTTATTTATAACCACCTTTTTGTTTAATACCATAACTTGAAAGTTTTTTTGAAGTGGTTTTTGTTTTATGTTGCCAATGATATTTTTGTTTGATTGCCCAAAATGTCTGTCTACACCATAAAGATGTAACACTAAAGTCTTGAAACAATTACAAAGCACTACATGTACCCCTTCTCGAAAAAGTGTATTTAATACGCACTTAATGCGTATTAAACGCTGCGGTATTGGCACCGTATTTTTTCTGCATTTAATACACTTGAAAATGCAGAAAAGATACACTTAATACAGAAATAAAGTGTATTTTTTCTGCATTTTTCCTGCATTAAAACACTTAAGTGCATTTAAAGTGTATTTTTCTCCATGAAAAATACACCATATCTTAAAAAACTACACTTAAGTGTATCTAAAGTGTATTTTAAGTGTATTTTCTAGTGTATTAATACACTTTGTAAAAAGTGCAGAAAAAATGCACTTAGTATACTAAAAGTTTATTTTATGCGCATTTAATGCAGAAAAAAAACGGTGCCAATAACGCAGCGTTTAATACGCATTGAATGCATATTAAATTCACTTTTTCGAGAAGGGACCCACCACTTGTTGTAATTCCCGTACCAGGACAGGGGTCTTGCTGTCGCACACTAGGGACTGTACAAGGCGCAGACTGTTGAGGCGCAACTCGGCATCAGACTCCTCTAAAACAAATAACATACACAACTGTTTATTTTAATTTGCTTACTTAATTTGAGGCGCGTCGTAGGAAACCCAGACTTAATGCATGTGCGTAAAGTGTAGTCCCGGATTAGCCTGTGCTTTTGCTTTCTGCTTTTATGGTATTTTCTGTTTCAAAGTCTCTTCTAAACATAAATCCACTGTAGGCGGAAAGTGCCGTCCTGGATTAGCCTGTGCGGACTGCACAGGCTAATCTGGGACAACACTTTACGCACATGCATTAAGACCAGTTTTCCCATGACGTGCCTCATTTGATGTTTCAATGAGACTGCAATTAAACACAAATGCAAATGGTGGCCAAATCAATAGTCCATATTATCCAGTTGGTCCCAGTGCATGTACGAACAAGTTGAAATATGGCAGAATTTACGGAATAATTTCTGTCCGGACAAGTGGAAAACAGCCTTTGACAAAAATGGATGAGTAAGGAGCAGGTCTCCCACCCCTGAGAGTGGTTTGTTAAACAGGTATCCCCCCTCTAGGTCAGGCGCAATCTGTGTACAAACTTGTAAGGCCAATTTTGTAAATTAAAATAATTCAAGAACTGTAACTCTTAAGTGCTTGGGGTGAATTAGTTGGTAATAAAACTTGGCAGAGATATTAAGGCCACAAACAGTTTCATCCAGTTTGGTGAAGATCAAATAAGAACTGTTGGATTTAGAGAATGCACATGGTTGAGGGCAGATTTCAGATATTTGAACGGTTCATTACTCCAAAGGGAATTTGGTGATTGGGCATTCATTAATATAATGATAAAGAAATTATTTTGAGTTAGAGTTATTTATTGCTTAATAAACAAAGATTTGGAAATCTGGTGCGCATGCAGAAATATCGCATCAGAATGACATCTCAGTGCTTATTATCCGATAAACAATGATAACGTGAACATTATTTTGATTCTAACATGACCTGACAACATTTTTTGCAAAAACAATGCGAACTATATTTTATATTTTCGGACCTATTTTAGTTTAACGACAAATTATGTTCTTTGTCTATAAAAAAAACTCTGTGCGTGTCGTGTTAAAATATGTCATAATACATGTGTATAACCTTGTAGGAGCCATGCACAGAGTGAGACCAGCCCAGACTTTCCCTCCAGCAGTGCGGCTCCTTTCTGGTTGATGCTCACGTTATACAGGCACATCAGCACCAAGCTGTAACAAGACTTGTCTGCCTTGATTAAAACAGTATCTATAAAATATATTCATGAGTAAAACACCTAAAATTTGGTTTCTGGCAGTATCATTATTGAGAGGCCTCATTTAGTGTGAAGTTTTTTCTTCAGTCAAGGAATAAGGAAAAAAAACAGCAGGCCATCCTTAAAAAATTGTTTGTTTGCGGTCATGCGACCAAGAATTTTCTGGTTGGGTCGGTAGATCGAATTAATTTTTATATTTTTTTTGGGGGTGGGGGGGGGACAAATGAAGACTACTCTTAGACACCTTTTACCTTAACACAAAATACGAGAGCAAATAATCAAGACCACTCCTAGACATCTTTTACCTTAACACAAAATACGAGAGCAAATATTCAAAATTCAGCTTTATTTCTTGAAATATTTAGTATAACTCAAATCAATTTTTCTCAAAGAAACTTAAATACCGGAAAGAAAACACCACGAAGAAAAGAAAACACTGAAATTTTGTGGACGAAAAGTATTTCGCTTCACCGAAGCCTAAAAAATGTCGGGCCCAATTTCTTGAGTTGGTCGTGTTACCGCAAACAAACAATTGTTTAAGGATGGCCTTACGAGTGGTTTTCAACAAAAAGAATTGTCTAAAGCTGCCTGTTACTGTTTATGAGCAATATAATAAATCTCAAACAAACAAACTAAAAGAAGTAACTAAAAATGAAAAAGCGTTTAATAAAATGACCGTACTCAATGAAGTAGACATTTATATAATTTTAAATCTTAAAAGTTTAAGCATGTTGATATAACAATCCAATGCTAAAATAAATGTTTAAAAAGAACAACAGCAAACAGTAAACTTTTCAATTTCAGCATTACTTTTTCAAGCTTGCACTTTTCCTGAGGGGCGCTTCTGTCAGGACGGTTATGAAGGTATCCAGGACTTGGCGTCCCATGGTGTTGGTGCACAGGACGTCTCTACCGTACGCTGACGCTGCAATGTCTGAAATGGGGAATATTCAAATTACTGGGAATGTGAGACTATTATAACTGGTCTGCTAATCAAAAGAGATAACATTTAGTAGTACATCACTCAAAATAATCTTGAATACTAACGATAAATTTCATATTGCTGCAGAAAAGGAGCTGTGAGCAAAGAAGTACCCGTTCTTGGATATTTTCTTATCAAAGATTTTCAATTTCACAATAAATTCCTTTGCTAACCAGCTCAAAGGGGCGACAGAGGGGGAGGGGGGGGGGGGTAAAACGTGCAGCACTTTTCACCATGGATCTTTCCCTTATGCTTTCAACTTAAATCTTATTATAATGGTGCCAGTGTGAGCAGAAATGAATGTCACTTTCATACTTGTAATGGTTCCCGTGAGAGCCATGATGAACTGCAACTCCTCAGTTATCTCCCTTGGCCAGTCGGCCCGATACGCTGCAACGTAGCTGCCCAGAGTGCTCGATACCAGTGACAGGAACTCATCCACCTTGGTCTGAACAACAGAGGATGTCTCAGCTATAGCTACATGAGCACAAGCTTCTAATAATATAGTGATTCATGTAACCTAATTTTAGAAAAAACATGTAAGGGCAAGACCTTAAAATTTTCTTCTTTTTTCTTCAGAATAGTACATAAATATGTCAGTCGATAGGATGACTTAACATTAAAGCAGACTTTTCTCCACAGTTCAGCAATTATGCTCTGCATGCAATCATTGCATGATTTCAAGACACTCCACTCAGTACATCTTCAGTACCCACGTTCGCTCAAATGAGCCGCTCCTTGATTGGGCGATTAGGCTAGCAAAACTTCGTACTCGATCATGAATAATTAATGAGACATCTCATTGTTTCTGTGTCCAAGCCGGCACGGAAAATTCAACCATTTGAAACGGCACGGTATTAAAACAGTCTCATATATGCTCGTTTGCTTTTATCATATTTTCCATTATGCTGTCCGTGGTCGGTTTTTGAGCGGTGTGTACTCAGTGACTTAGTAGTTGTTTTCCAGACTTCATTCGAGGAGTATTCAACGCTACTTAAAATTTCATTGTAGTTTCATTGGTCAGCAAGTGGCTCATCAATATTCATGAAAACAAACTTTTTACAGGCTATTCTCCCACGGTATACGATGTAGCGATAACGGAATATATACCGTGGGTTTCGACGATGCACTCAGCAGGGGTTGCAAAATCTTATCTTGCCTTGCACAGTTCTGACAAATATTGTTGGCTATATGTCTTCAATGTTATAACATGTATATAGTAAATTCTGGCAAAATTTCACTTGTCCTTGTACAGACTCTGGGACAAGCTGAACAATAAGAACAATTGTGGCGCGTCATGAGAAAACTGGTCTTAATGCATGTGCGTCAAGTATCGTCACAGATTAGCCTGTGCAGTCCGCTTTTATGGTATTTTCAGTTTCATGGAAGTCTCTTCTAAACATATATCCACTGTAGGCGGAAAGTGCCGGGACGACACTTTATGCACATGCATTAAGACCGGTTTTCCCACGACGCGCCTCAATTGTTTGACGACATAAATGACAGTAGACAAATCAACACTGCAAGGTCTACATCAGCAAGTATAGTGTGTATGCAAACATTACGTTTCAAGGCTCTCCAGGCAATACAATAGCATAACATTATAGCAGACTGTTGGACAAGATAGCGAAATCAATACCTTGTATTGCCCAGCTTTTCCGAGAGCATGTACAGGAGTGAAATTATGCAATACTTCACAATATAATTTTTGTACGGCTCGTTGCAATCAGGGTTTGTTTAAAACAGACATTAAGACCAGAGTAAATTGTTGCCACCCAGGAAACCTTGAAGTACCTACACCAGCAAGTATTGTTTGTACACCATCAACATGTTTTTTAGACTCAGCAGTCAATAGAAATACATATGAGGCGCATCGTAGGAAAACCGGGCTTTATGCATGTGCGTAAAGCATCGTCCCTGATTAGCCTGTGCAGTCCGCACAGCGGATTTATCATTGGAAGAGAATTCATTGAAAAAGAATATTCCATAAAAGCGGAAAGTGCCGTCCCGGATTAGCCTGTGCAGACTGCACAGGCTAATCTGGCACGACACTTAACGCACATGCATTAAGCCCGGTTTGCCCATGATGCGCCTCATATTAACATAACAGCAGACAGTTCAACAAGGTACCTACACCAGCTAGGATAGTCTGTATGCATTCATCGCGCTTCGAGACCCTCCAGAGCAGCGTGCAACATGAGCTACCCAGACTGGCACAGTAGTCGGACTGACGCGCAAGCTGCTGACCTAGTTGCTGTACCTCGCATCGCAGCCTCAGGCTCTCCTGAACAAGTTAAAGAGCATCAAACATTATTCGCACACAGTATACCAGGACATCCTTTTAAAAAATGAATGTTTGCGGTTGCGCAACATTTTGGAGGTGGGTAGGTAGGTAGTAAATGCTGTTGTTGTTTTTTCCTGTGTGATAAGCTATAATACCCAAAGCATTAATGAATGTCATCATATCATGCAATACTGAATGTGGAACTACACTGGCAAACAGTTTTTAACATATGCCATTTTGAATAATTCAAGGTAAATGTACAAATATGTGAAATCTGATTACTGTACATTTAAAGAGTGTAAAGCATGCATTAAGTAGAAATAAAAATATAATTATACCAAAAAGTAAATAAAAATAGGCGTATGGCCAAAAAAACTTTCGGGTAGGGGGTAGTTTTGATTGGTCGGTCGCGCAACTGCAAACAATTTTTTAAGGATGGCCCCGTATGTATCATAGACCTTTCTAGGTTGTGCCACAAACGTTTTACACTCCTCCCCAGCTATTGTTAACATATTAATTTTCCACACATGAACAAATCACTAACATTACAAACTTTACAACATGCTCTTTTGTGTTAAATTGGTTAACCTTTAAACATGCTATATCCACGTGTAATGTTTGGATAAAATTGCAGATCAATTTGCAAATGATTGGCATTTGTGGAAAGATCTATTTTGAAAATCTTCAATGTATTTACAGCATTTGTTGTATTTGTTGTCAGAAATATTAGTGCATTATAACACAATTTTAGGTTTTTTAGATGATAAAATAAATATCTATAACTACAATCTGTTTACAAATATAAGTATACAAAAAGAGGCATTAATTTTCAGGTCAGCATAAGTTTATACAACAATGCAACCTTCACCAGCCGAATGTCAGCAGCACATTTCACGTTGCCAATAGTTCTGTACAGAAAGCCTCTACCGGTATATTTGTATTTTTAAGTACACACAGTATATTCCCTAATAACCCCCGCCTCCCAGGGGCCTTACATTTTCCCAAGGGGGCTTTCTTGGAATTCTATCATATAAACCAGTATAAAGAAAACATGATAATTTGACTGCGTAGCTCAGTCTGCAAACATGTTTTCAAAGACTTACAAAACAGATATGCATTAGCATTGAGTGTTTATAGCAAAATGAGGGCAATAATCAGACAGGAAGGTTTGGGTATTATTAAAAATAGTGGGGGTGGGGGGACAGGAGCATTAATTAAGGTGGGGGCATTTTATTAGGGAATATACTGTAAGTTTAGAGACTTATTATCATCTCCTCTGTTTGCAAAAAAATGAACCTTAGTTTTTTCGCATTTGTATCCTAATTTTATACATGTGTATATACCAATGCAGTAAAAAGGGCACCTGTTTCTCAGTCTGTGTGTCAGCCAGTGCTGTCTCATATTTATTTCTCCACTGGTCTTTCTCGGATGTTAACTGCTTGATCTGATCATGGAGACGTTCATTTTCTTAAAGACAAAAGCATGTTATATTTTATGATATAAAATTTTTACCATTCATAAAAGTAAAACCTATTATGAAGATTAGTCTAAGAAGTCTAAGAAGTTCAAGTCATGCACAAAATCCAATCACACAGTTTATGATGAAACAAGGACAACTTTTAAAAGCTTATTTAAGGGGCCACATTCAATTCCTTCCATTGATTCACCTTATTAATAATATCATGCATTATTTTATCAAAAATGATTAATTATATTTTTTCACATTTTGGTATCAACCAACAAATTTTAGTAATAGAAACATAATTAAACAAGAATGCCATAAGGCCCCAGGTCGCTCATCTGAGGGGCTAAGGAACTGATCTGAGCAAGTTTCATGAAGATTCGGCTAAACATGTGGCCTTTAGAGTGTTCACAAACTTTTTCTTCAATTTGGCCTGGTGACCTAGTCTGAACAAGTTTCAAGAAGATTGGGGACAAAATATGACTTCTAGAGTGTTAACAAGCTTTTTATTCACTTTGACCTAGTGACCTAGTTTTAACACCATATGACCCAGTTTCAAACTCGTCCGAGATATCATTAGAACAAATGTTCTTGTCAAGTTTCGTGAAGATGAGGCAATAAATGTGGCCTCTAGTGTTCACAAGCTTTTTGAAGTTTTCAATACAGCCACATACGGAAAAACTGCCCCGCCCCCTTGCCGCCATGTTTTTCAACAGAGGGGAACCATTTTTGAACTCCACCCAGATATCACCCACATGACCCAGTTTCAAACTCATGCGAGATATCATTAGAACAAATGTTCTGGTCAAGTTTCATGTTGATTGGGCAAAAAATGTGAATTCTAGAGTGTTCACAAGCTTTTTCTTCAAACTGACCTAGTGACCTAGTTTTTCACCCCACATGTCCCAGTTTCGAACTCATCCAAGTTAATTGGGACACATTTTCTGAGCAAGTTTCATGAAGATTGGGCAACAAATGTGGCCTCTAGAGTATTCACAAGGTACATGCTGACGACAAAAGACGGACAAAAGGCGATCACAAAAGCTCACCATGAGCACGTTGTACTCAGGGGAGCTAAAAATGAAGATGTCGTAGGAATCATATAAAATACAGAAGTCATAAATTATTATAATAATTCTTTTCAAATACTGGTGTACCAAAAATGTTATAAAAAGCAAGAAAAGGAAAACCCATGGGGAAAGAACATAATTATTATGTAAATGATGTCTGAGCCATACAAGTTCACAAGCCTATGCCCCAAACAAATCTGGTAAAGAGCCGGGGCAAACACAATCCAGGTGTATAGCTAAATATAGGGGAAAAGTACAGTTACATTAATATATATAAGACATTTTGCTAGCCATCTATATTAGGTCCGTGCTCTACAAAGTAAAAACGTCCTGTATGTGTACCTTCCTCTAGACCATGTAACCTGGTGTTGTACTCTGCTATACGCTTGTTCAGGACGAGAGGGAGAGTCTGTTTGAGCTGTGTGACCTCCGTAGCAAGCTGGGCCAGGTCATTCTTCCTCACCAGTACCTGGCTGTTATACACCTGCGGTCATCATCAAATGATGGTGTTACTGAGAACAGATTACTGGTACTGTATAGGAAACTTAAATCCGAAACACCAACAGTCTCTGCAAAACTCATGTTTCCATCACTGGCCACAAGACCTTGTAGGGTAATTTTTTATTATTACTGACCCAAACTCCATATTATTGGCCTCTACAACTATGGGCTTATAAGCAGAATCCCAGTGTTTGTTTCACCTTTGAGGGAAAGGTGGCGGGTCCTTCAGATGGGGAATTTTACAGCAAAGGAGGAAGTGATTTGTTTAGAAAAGCATTATTACATTTTTATTTTCTACTTTGTTATAAAACAGTAATGAATTGTTTTGCTACAAATGATAACTAAGAAGATTAAAATTGCTGAGACGGTTTACGAAAATTCCTCTCTCTTAGTAATTTTTTGTCAGATTTTGGTCAAGTCTTTTTAAAAATAAAGCTTACATTTCTGAGGGGCATTTTAAGGTATATACAGGAGAAAAATATATACTTTTGAGGCAGGGAAATGGGGTCGAATTTTGGCCCTAAAAAAAACCTGACCAGAATTTTTCACTGGACCTCTTGTTTTACTGGCTTTGTCTGAGGTCTGACTTGTGGTGACTGCACAAAAACATATTTGTGCTAAGCCTTTATTTAAAAAAAATATGATGGTATCTTCACAAATGCAACTTACTATATGTGTGATTTCGTTCCTATTTGAATTACAATTTCATAGTGTCATTAAGAGGAACAGAATCTAAAGAACAGAGCATATTAGTCCAAATTAGGTCAAGGTCAAAGTGAGGTTAGGTGATATGGGTGGATAGGGAATGGTAATAAGCAACAACTGTGTAAGTATCAAAGTGTTGTAGTAAGCGGTCTTGGTGCTAGACAAAACGGTAACATCTACTTAACCTTGTCACGGACGGAAGGACAGGGCGATCACTACACTACGATCAAGATGCCGGGGCATAAAAACAACATTCCTGAACATGCTAAAGTGAAAACTATATTACACAAAAAATCTGTTAACGTTAAATTGTGAAAAAAACATTTTTATTCCAACTAATACTCGTTTTTCATTCATATTTGAAATGATCTAGAAAACTGTCAAATTTTCCCGCTACTGCTTCCTCTTCTAAGGGAGACAACTCTAAATGAACTGAAATATTTTCGTTTATGAGAACGTAAGCGGCCTTACATCCGGTTCTACCGCGCTGAAATTCTTTCTTCCTCCGAAATTAATGAAATTGTGCGATATTAAAGAGGATAAAACGCTTGCTAAAACCGGTTGTGAGAGTATCAGTTGTTTGCTAAATCAAACTACAGGAAAACTCGACCGAAGATGAGCGATGCTCGTCGAAAGAGACACCCGGGATCTGCGAAAACGCGTTTCGAAGGCAATGGAACTCATCGATCGCAGACCGGTCCCGTCGTGAATCATGTTCATAGGGGCCGGAATAACAACGCGCACAATGGAAGTGTAAGTATCTACGAATAATTATGAGTCTTTTGGAACATGTAATTTAGGTTTGGTTTTGTTATAACTCAGCATGCGTAACCATGACAGTAGACAAGTACTGACCTGACGTCATGCATGACTGGTAACAGATCTAAACAAAACTATGAGTAATTTAGTTGCAGCATACTTGTGTATTGAGTTTAGATAACTTAGATAAAGTTATTGACAATGAATATTGTCATTTAGAATGTTTTGTTGTTTTTTGATATGCCAATTATTCCCCTAACCCCAAACAAGTTTTATTTATAAATGTTCATGGTTTGTAAAGGCATATAAGTTTCCTTCATCATCATGTTGCATAAGTGAATAGTCTAATTCATGCAATGAACCATGCAACAAATGTAAAAAGTGGCGAATTTTATAGACATTGGTGATGACATAATTTTAGACAGAGCTTATTCTGGTACGTGAAATCTCAATTTCAACAAAACTGGGAAATTTGAAGTCACCACAGTGCCTGCAACACTTCTTAAGTGTGACAGTTACTTTTAATTAGAAGTATGTCAATACATGACAATTAAATTTGGCTCCAGCTTTTTAAAAGTGGCAAATTTTAGTGGCGACAACTTTTTTGAGCCAGCTGAACGGCTAGTACTTATAGGCTAGTACTTATAGGAATTGCTTGAATTATGATGGATTCATTTGGAAAAAAATAAAATATTAATAATTTATAATGATTATCGCTAAAAGGTAATACAACAGTAAATAATTTACAGCAGAAACATACATGGACCTGATGTGCATTAAATGAACACATGACTTCATTTCATACAATGTCATCTAAATGTTGCAATTAACTAAACAACATGCTACGCTACTTTTAGCTAGAACAGATGCCAAAAACATGAGAATAACTGTGTAAAATTGCCTTAAATATGTGTCTGGTGTAGTTACCTCAACAAGCACGGGACAATGTTCATTGATTAAGAACACATTTAGCAATTATAAATTTACAAACCTATGGGACAGTTTTCACAATTAATAGGGGTATATATTAAAATCAAAACTGCAATGCCTACTGTTGGCAAGACTTTGTCAAATATAAGAAATAATTCCTTAGATTTTGTCCGGACCATACTTTTTCCAACATGAAAGGATTTTCAAATAGCTGTTATAATAAGCATTATGAGACTGTGCATCACAAGAAACAAGTTGCAATGTCCAAGGTCAAGGTCCAATATCAGAAATCAATTATTAGACTTTGTCCAGTGCATCATTTTGTCAAGCATGAAAGGATTTCTAAATAACTTAGCAGAAGTGATAAGCATTGTGAGACAGGCCTGTCGCCCACAAGAACCATGTCTACAAGGTGGAAGTCACATTTAAATTAAAAGGTCAAATATAATAAAATAAATCCCATGACATTGTCCAGAGCACAATTTAGTCCAGCATGAAAGGATTTTCAAATAACTTGGCAGAAGTGATAAGCATTATGAGACGGTGTGTCATGCACAAGAACCGGGTCACAATATCCAAGTTCAAGGTGACAATTCAAGATCAAAGGTCAAATATAAGAAATCATTCTTTAGACTTTTCAAGAGCAAAATTTTCAGGGCCCTCAATCAGTTTTGGGGGAAGGGGCCCACTGCCCTCTGGAGGGGGAATTTTGACTCACCGGGGGAATGTTTTAATACGTTTTTACAGATTAAATGATTTGAAAACTAACTCAACCAGAACAAACTCGCGTCTAATTGTCGTTTGGTAAAAATGTCATGTAATCTTTACAGCAAATGAAACTCCTATAAATATAACTTCGATTATTTTTTAGCACAAATAAAAACATAGCTCAGAATCTACCGATAACGCTTAAAATTTGGACTAGGCTGCGGTATACATGTAACATTGCAGCTATACACGCGTCATTTCCACGAGTTTTTCGTGATTTCGCGGGCGTTAATAAATATTTTGCGCATTTTTCTAGTCCAGCACGATTTTATATCGGAGATATGTAACAAATATAAAGTAATTTGCAGTCCCACTTTTTAAATTATTAATTAATTTAATGTATTCATTTAAAAGACCGAAAATGGAAATACACTACAACTCCATTATATTGCGATTCGCTGGGTCCATGGATCCAGATATCGCGATATAACTTGTCAGGTCATTCATGTGCATATACATGTAAACACAAGCCTATTTTAATTAAATCACCTTTTCATTGTTGTTAACATCCATAATGTGTTATATCCATATGTAAAATATTCTATTTGTATATAAAAATATTATGTTGTTCCTTGTAATTAATTTTAAATCAGTTATCACAACACATATACTAAATCAAAATGCGAAACACCTATCCGAATTTTACTGTTCACACGTCATGAACACAAATTTTATTTACAGTTGAAATACACATGTATTTCATGAAAAGCATTTGTTTGGCTAGAAAAGCGCGTGAAAATTATGCTGACATGTGCAACGTCACGTCATCCGCATGGAAAGCTTGGATGTAATGATGGTCATATAAAAACTTCGTATCGCAGAGAACTGTTAGATCTTTACTTTTGAATAAAGTTTTATAGCGCATACCAACCAATTTTTTTTTATCACCATCGATGTGCAGTTAACATTTCCTCTTAAACAAAAAAAATATTTTGCCGCATGGATAACGTTATTGTCGTTCAGATAGGTCAGTATTGATTTATGACATACAGGTACTGTGTACACCCTCCACGTGGACAGCGTGTAATTCGGCTGCTAATTAAAGCGACAGCTGTGAAATGACGTTGTCATGGGTGGCAAGCGCGATATAAGCTGATGACGTCAAACTGTTTCACTTCGATGTTGAACGGATCGGTTTATTGTTTATCGCACATAACATGTGTCAATGAAATATTAGCATTGTAGAGATCTAGACCAAAACGGCTAAACTTATGATTATTGGCATCACAACAAGGTTTTCTGTTATTTCTTTTGCAGACCTTCAAGGTGAGATGGGCGAATGGGGCCAATATTTGGCCACAAAAATAGTAGATTGAGGGCCCTGATTTTGTTCTACATGAAAGGATTTTCAAAAATAATTAATAACTTGGCAGAAGTAATACTAATTGTGAAACGAGACACTCAAAAGAACCAGATCCTAGGTCAAGGTCACACTTCAAAACTAAAGGTCAAATGCTTGCCTGGAGCATAATAGTGTTATGCATGGAGAGATTTTCATATAATTTGGCAGAAATGATCACCATCATGAGATAAGGAAGTGAAGCGTACATACCTTATAATTACCCATAAGTTTTAATTATATCTCTCAGGGCTTTCCTTAGACTTTGAATTTCAAGAGTCAATGACTCTTGGGGTCAAATTTTCAAGAGTCAAAATCAAATTCGCCAAGAGTCAGATATAAACCTTGGGGAGTTGATGCTTTGGGGGTGGTTTCCATTTGTTTTCCTTCTTTTTATTATTATTGGTATTAATTTATTATTTTTATTTTATAATTTGATAATATTATTGTTATTTATTAATTATTATTTTTTTATTAACTTATTATTTTTTTATTTTTTTTTTATTATTATTGTTCTATAATTATTATTATTATTATTATAAGATCTATTATTATTATAATTAGATCTATTATTTATTATTATTATTATAATTATTAAGACGATTTAAGAATATTCTTAACATACTAAAAATACCACCGATTTTTTTTTTTTTAGAAATCGCATATCATGTACAACAATAAAACATAGGCTTTATTCCCCCCTCCTCCAAAAAAAATTTTTTTTTTGCGTAGTTACGATCCGCAAATATTGTTTTACTGTTAAAAAGTATATTAATACACTGCAATAAAATAATTATTCAAATTCTAAAGATCACAAAGATTTTGCACTACGCAAATTTTATACAAAAAGAAAATATTTCAAAGTTCTTGCACTACGAAGTTTTTATTCCCAGATGACATGCATATATTTGGTATAGCACATGGTCGATACACGCACGTTTCCATGCGTGGAACGTGACATCGTTTGTGTCAGCATAACTTTCTCGCGCTTTTCTAGAAATTAAAGGATTTACATGAAATACACAGGCTATTTAAAAAAATGTGTTTATGACACTCGAACACTAAAATTGGATGGTGGATATTTTGGATATATGAAATGTTACATAAGGGTCAAAATTTTCGCTGAAATCGGATTCCAAATTTTGGAAATATATTATTAATTTTACCCGAAATATAAAGGAAAGTAATAGTCAACAACGGAAGCTGTGAGTAAATTGTGTTTTAAACGTTAAATAGTCGGGAATAAACATACTCTAACGGACTCATGTACATTACCTACAGTGTGGATACATGTATATTACCAAGATAGATCGAGTGTTCACGTCATTGGTAGCGTATATAACTATGCGTTTTAATTGGTCAATATATGTTATTCTGAGCGACAAAACCCCGCCTCATGGGCGGAGCTAGGTGATAAAGATTGACTCCGCCTCCAACCAATAATTGCCGAGTGTTTTATCAACTTTGACATCGCTGCTCGACTGATTGGTATATTCAGCCGGCTGAGTTATACTTTTTGACGCAAGTCCGGAAATTGCCCCGAGTCAAAAGTGACGCATGAAGTAATTACCTTGCGAGTTAAACACGCCCATGCAGGCAGATGGGTTTTAATATTAACATGCCCAGAAAAAATATATTTAGAAAATTACTTGTCCCGGGCTTCAGGCCAGTGGGTTACTTTGAAAACTTTCATTAATATTATGCATGTACATGATTGTTACATGTTGAGTTGTGTTAAATTTTAAATTGAAATTTAAAAATGGAGTGTAAAAAAGAACTTCAGTGAACTAGAATGTCAGCTCAAGCGTTATGTAGCCAAAAAAAAAAGTTCCGTTTCTGGTCTCCTGCCCCAAAAAATAAGGGTCGGTAGGTACGGATTTTTGTTTTAATTTTTATATATTTTTTTATGATGGGAGAATGGTTTGTGTTGTACAAGGTAACAGTCTTTTTCAGTCTTTATTATTTTTGGACCAAAAATATGTAGGGTCGGCAGGAAAAGTAAAGGGTCGGTCGGGAGACTAGAAACTGGACTATTTTTTGGGGGGGCCTTAATTTTCTTTGAATACTCATTTTGCAGTGGAATGTATGTATCATCTTAGACTAGACAAGAAGTCAACAACAACAAAAAATGAAATTAGTTGCCATTGATTTTTGGGGGGCACTTAAATGTATTTGTTTCATAAGCCAACGTGAGATGCATTTTTGATTTGCATATGTTTCAGTATGTTTATTTCAATAATCTGTTTGAAATGCAAACTGCTTTATTAGGCTAGTGTTAAAAGAAGTTCATAAAACAATCATAATTTACATAAAGAAAATAAATATTGTTACTTCTATGGTTTAATTTGTTAAGACAATAATAATGATTATAGTGTTTGAAATTGGGATAAACTGTAACTGTACAATCTACCGTATCCTTACCAGCAATTAAACGGTAACTGTACAATCTACCGTATCCTTACCAGCAATTGGGTTAAACGGTAACTGTACAATCTACCGTATCCTTACCAGCAATTGGGATAAACGGTAACTGTACAATCTACCGTATCCTTACCAGCAATTAATCAGTTAATTGTTCATTACTGATCACTAATAATAAATTAAAGATAATTGTTTTCTTGTTCGATTTTTTTATCTCAAATGAAATAATTGTTAATTTACTTACCGTTAGAGGTTAAACCATTTCCATGTACATGAAGAGTGCAAGTTTAATCCAGTCTCTCTGTCCTACATACTTGATTTATTCTGGTACACAGTGACAGTGTTTTCCTCTCCGATGTCATCTCAGAGTCATAATATCTACATTGCTGTAGGGGACCTCTTGTTTGCAGCGGTGTAAAATTTACATTTTAGAAAGTGAAGTTAAATATTTTAAGTTTATTATTGAACTCTTTATTGCATACATAAGGTAAATTACTCAGTCTTCGAAATTAACTTTCAAAAATTACTTACCATTCGGGCCACTAGCTTTAGAATTTTTACTCACCCAAACATTTTTTACTAGCCCAAATTTGTTCAAATTAAAAATCAACAACTAATAACAGTTCAACAAGTGGTATACAAGTGTGTTATATCCCTTTTTCTTCAGATACCGTTCTATCTTAGATACCGTTTCTTCACATGCTACTCTAGAATAACAGCGTGTTCGGTATCCTAACAATCCGGAAATATATGTTTTTATGCAGACATCCTCTTACAGTAAACACAAGCCACAAAATCATGTTAAATCTGCAAAATAATCACTCTTTTAATGCGCTACTTTCATATTGTGCTCTTGTGTTTAACAGCAATCCTAGTACCTCTTTCCATCGATATTCACATGGTTTTTCGAACTTAAACCGAAAAGTATTTCACTAAAATTGAGATTAAAATAGAATGCTCTGTAAGTTTGGAAAGAACAATAGCGCGTGCACCAGCCTTAGATGACGTCATAACCCAAACAAAGACAAGAAACCGTATGGAAAGACGCTTGTATGTTATGGGAGATCGTTATGGTTGACCTGTTCTGAGTGCTGTCAATGTTTATAGTGAGATTTTACAGATTTTGTATTTTGAAATTAAAGATAGATATATTGTTCATATTTAATCTGTTTTAAAAAACGAGTATGGTCATTAAGAGGAACGGTATCTAAAGAACAGAGCATACATGTGTTTCTCACCTTAATTATCGTTTTTCGGCTTTTGCCTGATCCAGTTTGCATATGTCTACTTAGTCCCTGAAAGACTTATTATGTTTCGTTACATGATGGGCAGTTCTAAATTTAATTTGATTACTTGCCAGTCGGCGATCTACTGAGATTTTTTTCTGTGCCCGGCAATATTTTTACTTGCCACGGGCGAGTGCTAATTTCGAAGACTGATTACTTAAATACAGCATAACAGTGGTCGAATTCTTGTAATTCATTTTTATATACTACTCTTTGAAATTGCTATGGAAAGGTAAGATGAAACTAATTAATATGCATGCCTATAAAACAGTCTAAATTTCAGTTGGTGTCATTAATTTTATCTTTGAAGTTTCTTAATACTGCTGATTTAGATTACACTCAAATAAGGATTCCATTTGTTATCGTGTATTAATTTCAAGCTGTGTACTTACTTAATCCCTGCAAGAAAAAATTTCCACAAGTTCACGCAGAAAAAAATAATCATTTATATGTGTTAAACAATCATTATGCAAATCCCAATCAATTGACAGTAACAAGTTCTGCATAAACACTGTTATTTTCCTTAAACGATATGATTCAATGACAAAATCATAAGAGATAACCCCAAAGTACACACTGTTTACCTAAGTGATAAGCAGCCAATAAACAATGATGCTTGCTGGCTTGTGTATTCAAAAGTAAAATAGAATAAATCACTCAGGTAGTTGCTTTCCAGCTAGAGGTTGTATACACATCCTAGGCTATCAATGTGTGTGCCTGTGGTATGTGTGTGCTTTCTCTAGCTTTCTCATATGCTCCAATAAATTATGTACATGTGCATCAGGACTGGTTTCATTTGTACTCAGTGCATTGGGAAATTGTGGAATTTGGACACATACTCACGTATGCTGGATTTTCAGTGTGATGTTCTGTAAATTTAGGCTGTAAAGGAGGTATTTAGTACAGTGTGGCCTTTGATCTTTACTTTGAATGTTTAATTTTGAATGAAGCTTATTAGTGAATAATTTTTTATGAAGGTTATAAGTGATTAAGCCGGGCCGGCTAGCTCAGTTGGTAGAGCACTGGACTACAAATCCGAGGATCACGGTTTCGATTCCCAGCCCGGCCACATAACTTGTGTGGGAATTGGTCATGAAATTATTTATACGGCCATTCTGTCCCTATCTCTGATTCAAGTAGGGCATTTGTCAGTTACAGGCATGTGTGGGGATTGGACATGAAATTATTTCTACGGCCATTCTCCCCCTACCTCTGATTTAAGTAGGGCAGTTGTCAGTTACTGGCATTAAGTATGTGCACTTAGAACTGGTAAACCAGCTTACCCAGGAAAAGTGTGAGTAGGTAAACTGACCGCCGTTATATGACTGAAATACTGTTGAATACGGCGAAAAATCCAAACAAACAAACAACAAACATTAGTGATTAAAATTTTATTGAATATAATGATTCTCCGGAGAAGTAGTTGAAATGTAAATGTGCATATTTTCTGGTTTGGAATGGTATTTGCGCATTTTGCTGTATAATTATTATGTAAGAGTTGTTCTGATTTATATAGATATACAGCTGTTGAGTAGTTAGTGCCAATGCTGAAGAGTCAATTTTAATGTTGCTTGACAGTGTGGTTATTTTGTAATTAATAAATTATTTGTAAATGTTCAGTGGAAGTTTTCAGAATATTTACTATCAACACTAATTTCACATACCTTATTGTTGGATGTATTTGTTTGTCCAATATAACTATAATTAAAACTGTTAAGTATTTACAGTATTTCAGTATTTCCAGAATTCTTTTTGAGTTCACATACATGTTTTGTATTAAAGGGACTATCAATGTTTCTGCTGTGGATGCGTCCCCACCAATTTCATAAGCGAGTCCGCGGGCGCACACAATTTACAAGTAAATCATTCGGCGTATTTAGTAAAATTGATATCTGTGATCGTGACGTCAATTTATAACCAATTTTTTGCCCTATAACACTAATTCATTAACGCTCTATCGACAGCGCTTGAGCATTTCAGACACAGTAGTATCAATCGATAATTGTACGTGCGGTCCACATGCTAAGTGTGAAACACGCTTTTCAGCAACAAACTGCTAGACGAAAGCCGCATTTCGGCATACACATAAAAAAAATTGAAGTCCAATTAAGCGACACAGTTGGTACGGGTGTTGATAATGGCTTGCAGTTTTGGATGCCCGGCTAATTGATGATGTCACAGTTACACTTTGTAGTTTTAAAAGGTTTCATTATAAACGCCTTGTGTTTATAACGGATTTTATTGATTGTTCAAACTGGAATTAATAATGCACGGTTATATGGTATTTAAGAATGCAGCGTTACATTAATCAACAGAACGTTATAAATTAAGTAAGAACACAATATTATGTATTAATCCTTTTTTGAACAAAAAACAACTGAATGAAAACAGCTAGTATGTACTTTTCAAAACAAAAATATTCATGAGGTGGGAATATTCATGAGGTGGAAATCAGTTTTTCGTCTGTGTCCCTACATTTTTGCAATTTGTCCCCACTTGTTTAAGCTGGATGGCCCTTGTCCCCAATAGTCCAAATTCACGGCAGAACACTGGACTAAGTCAACAAAATATTTGTTTCCTATAGGCCTTTCCCAAAACTAAGTTACTTCCCTTGCGTAATCACGAGTGTTGTCCCCTGTTCACTTCCGGCGACTTTTATTGATTATAATGCGGGATAAGCATATTCATATTTACTGGAAAACATACAATATATTTGATTTTCAATCTTAAAATTGTGTTGATGTCGTATAAATGAATTTACAAATATCCACATACATATATAATATACATAATTTATTTATAAATTAAATTAAATTATTATTTTGATTTTTAACAATATTGTCTACTCTTTGAAGGGTGACAAACTACACTGTACGTTTTATGGTTATAATGCAATAAAACACAAAAATAGCGATTTCAGTATATAAAAAACCTATGCCTTCACCCTGTATTTAATTTGCATTATTATATAAAATAAATAAATCAAGCTGTTTTTAATAAAATCATTTTGCTAAGTAACTCTAAGCTAACACTCTTCTGGCGACTAAAATTATGAAAATAAGGTATCATCACAGAAAGTTTTAGCGTAATTCCGATGTTTTTGACAGCAACTTGTTATTTAAATTCCATACACATTTGTATTTAACGTTAAAGCTATTTTCGTTGCAGATATTCTTGTTGTGTGCTAAATATTATACGGTGCTTGAACATGCTTTGTTATAATCTTAAAATATAATGTAACAAAACAACTATTTTTTTAAATTACCGTTAACACAATATTACAATAACTAAAGATGATGTCACTCCTCATTAAATTTTATAATTGATGTTGTATTAAAGAGATGATTTCTTCAGTTCGGTAGGAATCGTGGTAAACAAACAACATTTTATTCTCGTAGCAGCTAATTCCCGTATGTTTTAGAAAAAAACAACAAGATGAGCTCTTAAATGTACACCAACTTACAATTCTTCATAATTGAAAATTAAATGCTGTGCTCTCTTTCACTCTTTAATTTAAACCAATTTGTTAACTTGAAAAAGTGTTCACTGCTTTTAATTCTGTTCAGTTCTGTTCAATGGAGATGAAGTGTGACATGTTAGTTGTCTCTGCATGTAGATCTTTATCATCAATGCATTATGTAATTGCACAGATTAGCTGTATTGTTCGAAGGGCAATTTGAAAAGAACCCCTGCAGTTTGTGGCTTTGGTATTTTTATGACCCACTCTTTAGACAGATAACTAAGTATCCATTAAGGGAACATTGTGTTCATTGGTGGTATTTATGTTTGGAAACAACCCTTTAAGACAAGGCAAGGAGACTACATTATTTTCTGGATACCTTTCATATGGACATGTGGCCTTTGTAATGAGTTTAAAACTATACTAAATTTAGTTCTAATAATTAATTGTTGTAACATATACTGGTGAAGTACCTAAATCTGGACACTTTTGCAGATTTTTGGACGATTTCTATGGCTAATTGCATCAAACAAAAATATAAAGTTAAACACATTAAGTTAGGTTTAATATTTAGCTTTGGTCAAAATCTTAGTGGAATCTGCTATCTAAAAGTCACTGAATGATGTTTGTAACACAGAGCGAAATAGAGCGGGAGAGTACCTAAATTCGGACACTTAAAAAAAAAGTGTTTATTAAAAACATAAAGAATAAAAATAAACATCCAACAACAACTTGTTCTTGATCGTACAAACACATTTTTTCTGAGGTGTCCAGATTTAAGTACTGTCCAGATTTAGGTACATAGGTACATCACCATTATCCTCTACGATTTTTTTATAATATTTAATAAAAAACATATGGTTTTAAAAATTTCAATTACAACTTTTGAAAGCCGCTTGGACTTAGATCTATAATACTTTTTATGGCAAGCTAGAAAAAAAGTCGCAGGAAGTCGGGTTTCAAATTTGTGGATGTCGTCAATGTGCTGTCATTAATTTGGACCGCTATCGCGATAAATACTACATTTTTTATTCAATCTTGACCTAACTTGCACAGTTTGTACGAGTTCGATAATGGGCCCGATCGGACCTGGAACACCAGAGTTATTGCCCCTTTTTCATGCAAAAAAAGTGCAAATGTGCCCTTTTCCAACGTATAGACTTTATTTTCCATCCAATCTTAACCAAACTTTCACAGCTTGTGTATGACCATCAGATCTCAGCAGACGTCAAACATGGGCCAGATCGTGTTATTGCCCTTTGTTTATTAAAAAAATATACAAAAGTGGACATTATTCAGGATAGAGAGAGAAATTTTTCATCCAATCTTCACCAGTCTTGCACAGTTTGTCTGTTACCATGAGAATACAGTTGAAGTCGAATATAAGCCAGATCGGACCAGAAACACCAGAGTTATTGCCCTTTTTTGTGAAAAAATTATGCAAAAATGGACATTATTCAGGATAGAGACTTCATTTTTGATCCAATCTTCACCAGTCCTGTACAGTTTGTCTATGAACGTAAGACTACAGGTGAAGTAGAATATAAGCATGATCGGGCCAGAAACACCAGGGTTATTGCCCCTTGTGTTTGGACAAAAACATCAAGTTATCAATGATTGGCTTGCACACACAATTTTTGATTCAATGTTGACCAAACTTACACAGTTTGCGCATGACCATAACAATTGATTGATAAAAATTGATTTCCAACAGTTGCAAGACTTGCATGCAGTTATTTGTACATGCAACTTTGATGTCTTCAGAGCCTGCATTTACATCATTTATCATCATTGGAAAGAAAATTATCAAAGAAAAAGCAAAACTTTACCTTACAGCATAGCCATTACAATTATTGCATTGCAGCTAGTTTTCCAAAACTGTTTGTGAAAAAGACATCAAAATCTTCTGTTTGTGCATTTTCCAGAATTGTCAATGACTTTGTAAAAAAAGGTCAGGTAAGAATATTGAGAAAAATTATTTGAGAACCATTAGCAAAAAAACGCACATCCACTCCCAACTCATACTTTAGTTAGCCCATTGCACTTACCGATGTGTTAAATCAAAATTGATCCTACCCCACGTGAATTGTTCAGATACCTTAATTTTCAAACCTGTCACAACAGTATGGTCTTCATCTGTACCAGTTCTCAGGTGAGCGCTTTGGGCCATCATGGCCCTCTTGTTTTAACCATTATTATATGCTTGTTTTAATATCCTAATTTCAGATTTTTTAAAGAAATTACCCCCTAGAGGCCCTTTCATTGACATAGTTCTTTTAAATGAAGCATTGTAATATTACCTTGTATTTTTAAGAAAATGATCTTGTCTTTGAAGTAAATTGAGGTTATGAATGTCATTTTCTCATCAAGTATTATGTACACGTACATGTACTTTGATAGACAAAGACAAGTTTGTAATTTATAGTTTGTAAATTTTGTCCTTGAGAAACTATATATGATAGTAAAGTGTTTTCAAAGCTTACCTCGACTATTCTTCACAG
Source organism: Congeria kusceri (assembly GCA_027627225.1). Taxonomy (NCBI): domain Eukaryota; kingdom Metazoa; phylum Mollusca; class Bivalvia; order Myida; family Dreissenidae; genus Congeria; species Congeria kusceri. The sequence goes on from CM051025.1 coordinate 87,935,254, forward strand.
GTTGGATTAAGAATAAGACTGGAAAATACATTATCTGCAAGCAGCCTCCATCTGTACATGCTAAGCTCTTAGTCCAGACAGCTGGATTATTTCACATGTCTTAGCTATGGATAGGAGAGCTCTCACTGTGTGCGCAGTGTCTTTTTGGAATTGTTAATATAATGTACCTGAATTTGTATAAAATGTTACTTGCATTTCAACACAAAGTATCTAGATAATTGGCATGAATGTTTCTCTTTGATATTGGCGGTTTGCAGTGCATTGAGTAATTGTAAATATAATATAGCTCTGACATATTGACCTGACACTTATAAAGTCTAAAAACATTATTTCTTCAAATGATACCTTACAATAATCCTTTGTTTAGTTGTGTCACCGTAAGTGCACATGTTACGTTTTTTATTCCTCCGGCATCTTGATGCAAGAGGCATATAGTGATTGACCTGTCCGTCCGTCATTCGGTCCATCCATTACTTGGTTAACTAGATTTTACCTATTTGTCTAGCACCAACACCGCCTACTACAACACTTGGATATTTACACAGTTGTTACTTATGACCGTTCCCAATCCACCCATATCACTCAACCTCACCTTGCACCTTGACCTAATTTGGACTTAAAATAATTCAAATGGGCTATTCCTTTGTTAACTAAATTTTACCGTTTTGACTACCACCAGCACCGCTAACTACAGCACTTGGATACTTACACAGTTTATGACCATTCCCAATCCTCCCATATCACCCAACCATACTTTGACCTTGACCTAATTTGGACTTGGAATAATTCAAATGGGCTCTCCAGCACCAACAGGAGGCATGTGTATTTATCAAACTATCGAACACAGTATCTTGTTTCTGATCACTTTTAATGCCCCCTTCGCACCGTCTGTGTGTCCATTTGTCCATCAGTCCGTCACGCTTCTTGTGTGGAGCATATCTCCATTAGTATTGAAAGGATTCAAATGAAACTTCACATAATGATAGAGGACAATGAGAGGAAGTGCAAAGCACAAGGACCACAACTCTTTCTTTAATATTTATGGAGTTATTGCACTTTGTTTTATTTGCTTATGTGAAGCATTAATTTTCTTTACGGAACTTAACTCCATTAGTATTGGAGGAATTGAAATGAAACTTCATATAATTATAGAGGACAATGAGAGGAAGTGCAGAACACAAGGACCACAACTCTTTCTTCAATATCTACGGAGTTATTGCCCTTTGTTTAATTTTCTTGTGCGGAGCATAACTCCATTATAATTGAAGGGATTCAAATGAAACTTCAAGTAATGATAGAGGACAATGAGAGGAAGTGCAGAGTACAAGGACCATAAATCTTCTTCAATATTCATTGAGTTATTGCCCTGTGTTTTTTGTGCAGAGCATAACTCCATTTGTATTGAAGTGATTTTAAATAAAACCACATATATTAATAGAGGACACCGGGCCAGCTATCTCAGTTGTTAGAGCGCTGGACTACAAATCCGAGGATCGCGGGTTCGATTCCCAGCCCGGCCACATAACTTGTGTGGGGATTGGTCATGAAATTCCCTACATCTGATTCAAGTAGGGCAGTTGTCAGTTACTGGCACAAGTATGTGCACTTAGTACTGGTAAACCAGCTTACCCAGGAAAAGTGTGAGTAGGTCAACGACCGCCGTTATATGACTGAAATACTGTTGAATACGACGAAAAATCCAAGACGAAACAAAATTAATAGAGGACGTTGAGAGGAAGTGCAGAGTACAAGGACCATAACTCATTTTTTATATTTACTGAGTTATTGTCCATTGTTTTCTTTTGTGCAGATATTTACTACCTTAGTATTGAAGGAATTTAAAATAGCACCACATATATTGATAGAGGACGTTGCCTTCCTCTGACAAGCATATGCTTTGGGGGCATATGTCACATCCTGTGACAAGCCTTGTTTACTTATAAGGCATAAGCATTCATGTTATTCACTCTGATCATTCTCCTTTTTTATTGACGTTTCGGCATTGCGCCTTTCTCAAAATAGGAAAAATATCTTACAAACTACATTTTTGATGTGTATGAACTAAACATATTAAACAATAATTTTGTCAATGTTTTTCAATGTCAAAATGACGTTTGCTTACTATGACGTCATAAATGACTTAACACAAAACTGCAGCTAAATTAAGAAAAAACGCCAAACTGTAATTAAATTAAAATGAATTGTAAGAATTGCCGTTATAAATCACCTGTTCTGGCAATAATCGACACCAGGTCAGGATTGTAGAACTCTATAATTTGTGATTGTCGGCACAAAGTTCCAGGTGATTATAATCAGATCACATGAAGTAAATTAAAATGGTGGACTAGATGAAGACAACAAAGGTGGACACCAAAATTTCCTTGAGTGGTTTGTTTACCTTTTTAGTTGTAGCCCTCAATTTATATTTCTAGACCAATTATGCAATATTTCAGAGGGATTTTTATAAAACAATTATTAAAAAACATCTTAAAATAAATCCTTCCAGCTGATCTTGAAGGATTTCACTCATGGGGGAAGTGGTTACTATAAACCACAAATCAGAACGAACTGCTGTGAGGCGCATGGTAAGTGCCTTGTTACAATATATCACAAAATAAATCTTCTTGTTCAGTAGTGGTTGTTATATTATGGTATGTTTCAGGGTTGTATGTTTCTTTTATACATGTATTGTATTCATGTTTCATGTAAATTAGATATAGTCTGTTTCATGTAAATTAGATATAGTCTGTTTCATGTAAATTAGATATAGTCTGTTTCATGAAATAGGAATCTGAATACTGGAACATCTCCCTCTTTTTATGAGAAATAAGTTTTCAAGATGCAAACAACTCGTTGAACACATTATATTATAAAATATCAATGACAAATACATGACACATAAAATAAACAAATTATTTCATTAATGATAACACATGTCTACATAGGCTAATTAAAATCATGTATTATCATTAATAAAAAAAAAATTCATGCACATAATAAACATTCCATACTGAAAACAATCAAGTTTATCAGCAATGGCACGCTTCATGTAGATCATGTTTCAAGTGAAACTCATTCTACACACCACTGTTATCATTTCAAAACAATAAATGTTGAAATACAAAACACAACATTGTTGTATTTAATTACTGCACCCATTCATCTCCTGAGAACAATTTATTTGGCTTGACAAGGCTTCCAAATCTTGTTGTTATACCTGAAATTAGGCATGTTTGGTTTCCAGGGATTAAATTTGCAGCATTGTTTTTCTTTTGTGAATTAAACTGCTGTTGTTCTGGTGATTTACTAGGCTGTGGGGAGTTCAGTTAAGTGACATTAGGGGAAAATTCCTGAATGTCTGGAAATTTCTCATGTGTTTTCGTGAGTAATTGGCGATTTCTGCAGTATGAAGCTCCATCAGATGTTTGAATGTTATATGATTGGCTATTGTGTTTAGAAATAGTTTTGGCTGGCAACCATGTTTTACAATCTTGATGTCTGACACTCTGATTCAGTGAGAGTGATGTTAACTGTTTAGAAGACTTATCATAGTACTGCTTCTGCTTAGATTTGGCCATTTTGACCTTGTTTTTGACAACTGATGTTTTTACTGTCTGAGGAATCAATTTCTCAGTTTTAACTGGAATGATTGACCTTGTGCGTCTACCTTGCAGCAACTGTGCATGTGAAAATCCAATGTCTTGCAATGGTGTATTTCTGTACTCAAGAATTGCAATATATGGGTCAGTCTTGGCTTCTTTTGCCTTGACCAGGAGTTTTGCATGTTAACTAAACATATTAAACATAATAACATTGAGAATATTATTATGTTTAATATATTTAGTTCATACACATACAAAATGTAGTTTGTAAGATATTTGTCATATTTTGGGAAAGGTGCAATGCCGAAACGTCAGTAATAAGAAGAATGATCAGAGTGATATATATTTTTATTCCTTAGGATATTTACACATAGTTTTTATGTTATTGTCAGCAAAATATAATTGAGGCATGTTGTGGGAAACCCAGGCTTAATGCATCTGCGTAAAGTGTCACAGGCTAATCTGGGTTGACACTTTTCTCCTACAGTGGATTTTTGTATAGAAGAGACTTCTTTGAAACCAAAAATACCATAACAGCGGAAAGTGTCGTCCTGGATTAGCAAGTGCAGACAACACTTTACGCAGTTGCATTAAGCCCAGTTTTTCCTCGACACTACTAAATTATATTGAATAAGCACAGTTTTTATTTGGAATTTCGGAAGCTGTTCTATTCATTGTGATTAATCTGTAACAGATTAGTGCATTAAGGTCAGTGTGAGGCTCAGTGTCCCAAGCTCTACCTATCATAACATTTTGTAACCCTGGTGACCTAGATGAGTTACCCTGTTCATGTTGTAAGTTTCCTCGTTGTGTTCTTTCAGACTAGAATGAGTACGTCTGACAGGGTAAAGAAGATAGTCCAGGAGGAGGGTCGCACTGCACGCAATCTCGTGCTCTACCACCTGCCTGTGCAGGAGAACAGTCTTCCTGGTAGGGACCCAGGGTAACCTGGGATATTTACTATGCCTGTAAACAAATGTTTGAATATTTGATTGAGTGTCTGTATATTCAAATCTTAATTTGGAATGAGAATATTTGATTATTTAATTTAAAACATACCAAAAGAATACATATGTTATAAGTTACACAATATAAAATAAATCTGTGATAGTTTAGTGTCATTAAACACATATAATTATATTATTCATTTAAAGTTGTGGTATTTGAATGTATTTTAATTTATTCAGCTATATAATTGAAGTAAAATTATGTCTGAGGATATATTCGAAATGACAGCACCAATATAGGTGATAATTTCTCTGTATTGGAAAATAAAAGTAAACTTTTGTTTGTACAAGCATGTTTATTTAGGCGATTTGTAAAAACAATCATATTTCATTGGAATATTCATTCGTAAGGTCAATTGAATATTCGAAAACCTGTCTTTGTGTTGGTTGACCTCCCTAATATTGACTATTTAGTTTATTTTTTACTTGAATTTATATTTTTCTTTTGCATTCAGATTTCACTCCAGATTTCAAAAAGTTGCTGGCACTTATTTTCTCCAAATTTGACCCCCATTATAGTCCTTGTAGGCTTCAGATTTCATGCTTCACTGACTGATTGACGGCTTGGTTTACATAAATAAAAATCTATAATTACGGTCATTCATTAAACACAAAAAGGCATGCAGCTTATGTTTATTGGATGTTTTGGTGGTTTAGAAAGACGGTACTATGGGGAAAACATTGTTGTCAGCAAATTCACCAAATTATTTATTTTGTCACGTTTAGGGACATTCGTGATCACCATTGTAATTACAACACTAAGTAATGTCATGAAATATCTAGGTAAGCCAGAGCGGCTAGCTCAGGTGGTAGAGCGCAGGGCTGTCAATCCTGGATTCGTGAGTTCACTCCCAAGCCCGGCCACACAACTTGTGTGGGGATTAGTCATGAAATAATTTAAACAGCCATTCTCCTCCTACCTCTGATTGAAATAGGGCAATTTTCAGTTACTGGCATTAATATGTGCACTTAGTACTGGTTAACCGCTTAGATCTGCTAAGCTTGCCCTGGAAAAGTGTGAGTAGGTTAACTGACCTCTGTTATATGACTGAAATACTAATAATATGGTGAAAAATCCAAACATACAAAAACAAAATCTAGGTAAAGATTACACAGCTATTTTAAAGCAAGTACTTTGGTTTGTCTTCAGATCGTTCACGTCACAGACAAATGCGTAAACCAATCAGCAAGGAGCAGGTTGACCTGAAGACCAGTCAAAAGGCAGATCTTGTGAAGTCTCCAAAGTCTGACAGTGGTAAGAAGCCCGACCTGCGCGCACGCTACTGGAAGTTCCTGTTCGACAACCTCCAGCGCTCTGTTGACGCCATCTACGAGACGTGTGAACAAGACGAGAGTGCCCTTGAGTGCAAGGTGAAGTTATTTGCCAGTATATATGAGTTTAAACTTATTTTAGCAATTGCATCTGAGGCTTAATTATACTTATTTGAGTCTGTTTCCTGGGTAGAACCAGTACTTGATTTCTTCTTGGGAATGATAATTTGAATGCTTCCCGAGTAGAGATTAAACTCGCAACAAATTATTTCTTCAGATGGTGTGTTAAGAAATTGTCACTCCTTTGGCTTTTGCATAGTGTGATAAATTACGTGAACAAAATTAGAACAAATATCTATGTATTTTGTTGTCAGTGTTATTTCCTTGTTTGGAAAACTACTTACTTGGCTAACGTAAAAATCGTAATAAACAAATTTCTTGATCCCTTATTCTAATGAATAAACTGTTTAGTAAGCTTGATTTTGTTAAACTATCATTTTGAACGCTCCCTGAAGATGGATCAAACTCTAGATCTCTTAAAGGGACCTGTTCACAGATTGACGAATTGATAATTTTTCAACTTTTTGTCTCCGATTCCAAAAATTAAAGAACAGTATATACAAGGGAGCAAAACAACACTACGGACCTAAAAATACACTGTAAAAACCGTTTCGTTTATGAGTAATCATCTGTTGAAATTGATAAAATTATAAGCGTTTGTAACGCTCAACGATGGAATACTTTGGAGTGTTTCTGTTTTTTTCGTTTAAATTATTGACAACACATGGAACACTTACATAAAGTAAATAATGCAGGTTAATAGACAGAAGTCGAATGGTCGAGTGGGTAAGGCGATAGCCTTTTAATCTGGAGGCCGCGGTTTCGAACCACAGCGGGACCTTTTTTTTTCTTTTCTTTTTTTTTCTAAATACTTTTCTTGTTACTATACTTTAGCTTTTTAGTTCTGATGCTTAAATCTGTCAAGTTAAGACATTTAATGGCATACTTAAAAAATGCGAAAATCTGTGAACAAGTCCCTTTAATCGTAAGGATACTATATCCGTTACACGACTGTGACTAGAATACTGATAAAATACATGCATGAAACAAGAACCAGGGCCCTCTTTCTGTTTTGTGGGATACTACCCGCAGTTTTCAGATGGGGGAATTTTAATAGTCTGTTTCATTCTATAAACCATTCTAAATATATCAGTCAATATAGCATTGTAAAATAAATACAGTCACTCTAATTGAAAATCTTACTTAACAGATAAAACAATTGAGTATATAGGTTTTTCTTTAAAATGTTAACTTCCTTGTGGATTTTATGACCTTTTCGGGAAAAAATGACACTGTTTTTGCTGGGGGAAGCAGCCTTCGTTCGTCAGTAAAAATGACAGATCAAGGGCCCAGAGAACCAGTCTAACATTGTCTCGTGTTCCTATCCAGGAGGTGATCATGATGCTGCAACAGAGCACAAAGGATTTCCAGTCACTGATCGAGAGACTGCATGTACAAAGGGTGTACGAACAGGCCACAAACCAGGGAGACAGGTGGCCTCAATGTTCATCATCTTGTTGCATTGTTGGAATGAATTTTGGAGGCATTAGCAGGGCTCCCCTAGCACAAAATGTGGGGTGTCGTGGGAAATCCGGTCTTAATGCATGTGCGTAAAGTGTCCTCCCGGATTAGCCTGTGCAGTCCATACTGGCTAATCCGGGACGGCACTTTCCAATTGTATGGTATTTTCTGTTTCAAGGAGTCTCTTCTGAACATAAATTCACTGTAGGCGGAAAGTGTCGTCCAGGATTAGCCTATGCAGACGACACTTTACGCACATGCATTAAGACCGGTTTTCTCACGACGCGCCACAAATTGTCTAGCCAAATAGATCATACTAGGTTGAAATCTTACTGTGAGCTTTTATTGGCGTTTCTAAATAAAAAGTTGTAGCCAAATGAGTTTTCTTGAGCCAAATTTGTAGTTAATTTGGCGAATGGCAGAGTAAGCACTGTAAACTTTATATATATGTACTTCATTTGATAGCCAAACTTTTGCTTTCTGGGCCCATATTTATAAAGATTCTTAAGCCATTCTTAGCTGAAGTTGAAATAAAGTCAAAATTTGAATTTGTGTTTAAAACACTGTGCTTTGCAACCATTTGCATGACTTATGCTATATATTAAAACACTGAATTATATTGCAAATTATGTGTCAAAATATTCCAGAAATTCATAACTTTGTCAGAAAATCCAATAATTGAAATAGAAAATTTTAAGATTTTTCTTAATTATCGTCTAAGATTCTTTATGAATACCAGCCCTGGACTCGGTTACATTTTCCAGAAGTTAATGTACTTGCCTGTAAGACATTTAACTTTTTCCAGTCTTTATGTATAACTGTAGACTGTAAACTGTTTTGAAATTGCTTACAAATATCTATTAAGTAGTAAACGCTACTAGTAAAAGAATTGGCAGTAACAATTTTTTTTTAGTTAAAAATTATTTTTCTGAACAACATGCCAGATGCAATTGTGAAACACACATATTTATGTTTTCACTGAATTAAATGCCAGAAATTTACATGGTACAGTTTCAGTGATTTTTTTGCTTCTGCGTCTAGAATGCAGTAATATTTCCGTAGACGCAAAGTTTTATTTTCTGTGCGTTCACGGGACGCATGCATTTTGTAAGTAGCAAGTCCTGTCCGGCAGTTTTGACGCATTTTGTGTACGAGTAGTGTCATAAGAGAGGGTAAAATTTATACCGTTATGTCTATTTTTGTTACAACCATTATCATTGCATAATCGAATCGAGAATAAGCAATGGCATTAGTCGTGACGTTTCTATACGTAACGGTGTGAAGGTAAAATAATATTGCCTATATAGGAAAGTTTTTTTTAAGTTCGTCTGCAAAATGGGTATGAAAAGAAAAATGACGAACACACAACAAACATTGTTGAGGTACCTAAAGTTAATTCTGAACAGGTTCTACTGAAAAACGTAAAAAAATACGTAAATATAGATCTAGTAAAGATTGGCAGAAGTTGTTTAAACTTTAGTTGGTGTGCATGCAATGAAACTACAAATAGCATGTACTGCACTTTGTTTATGGACGCTAAAAGGTGTAAAATGCACATTGCACAAATTTCAATGTCTTGCTAGACATGCTTCTAAAAACACAAAGTTAAAATTACTTGTGTTACCAGGTAGATCTATATATACGAAAAAGTTAATTGCATTGTATTCGGAAACTTGTCTAATTAGCTAAATGCTTATATCCCCATTTGAATAAATGAACATTGTTGGACTCGCACATTTAAATTTGGGACTCATAGATTTTTAGCTCGACTATTTGAAGAATAGGAGAGCTTTTCTACTACCCCCGGCGTCGGCGTCCGCGTCTGAATTTGGTTAAAGTTTTTATTAAAAAATCTCCTAACTTAAAAACTACATATTAAGTTATTCACTTGAAACTTGGAATGTACCTTTGTCATCAACTCCAGTGTCAGGGGCGACATTCCCCATAATTTACTTTTGTATTTTGACAGAGTTATGCGCCATTTTCACTTAGATTTTCTGGTTAAAGTTTATGTTCAACAGTTTTGTAATTTAAAAACTACAAAAGTTATTCACTTGAAACTTGGAACTAACCTTTGTCATCAACTCAACATTCCCTATAAATCTGTTTCGTATTTTGACAGAGTAATGCCCCTTTTTTCACTTAGATTTTCTGGTTAAAGTTAATATTCAAAAGTTTTGTAACTTCAGTACTACAAAAGCTATTAACTTGAAGCTTGGTATATACCTTTCTCATCAACCTCAGTATCAGGGTGAACATTCCCCATAACTCTATTTTGTATTTTGACTAAGTTGTGCCCCCTTTTTCAGACTTCGCGAAAGGCCAAAAAATCTGTCAGACATCTGGTCTGACAAGACAGAAAATTGTGTCAGACCAAATTGGTTTTTGTCAGACCGAAAAGAAAAAAGAAAAAAATAACAATTTCTCATAAATTTATAATGTCTTCCATTTAATATTGTTAACAAATATTAATAGCTGTGTATGCTATTAAGTCATTTGTTATTAAAATGACATAATCTAGCAATAAAACATTTGCCAACACTATGATATTTTTTTGGTCTGACAAAAACAAATTGGTCTGATAGATATTACTCTCAATTCCTATTTTAAAGATAAATTAATCTAAAAACGGGAAAATAAAAATGGCTTAAGAATTGTACCAAATATGATCAAATTTTCTGCAATTTAATTATTTATTGCAAGTTCCATTTTCACTTAAACACGACAAGCTGAAAATCTATTGATCAGCAGTTATTCTTGCATATACAGTATCGAAGCGACGCCATACTTGAAACAAAATTTAGAGACAAAAGTATCGAATAATACGATTGGTTTGTTTGCACGCACCTGCCCAATCAAATACGACGTTACATTTAGCGATTCGTTCGAAACGACAACTCTGCAAATTTCCGGTATGGGTTAAAGAATCAAATCGGACGTTATGAGACAGAAATTTTTACCGGACATCTGGACCGACGGTATGGCAAAAAGTGTCGGACCGACGTGAAAAATGTCGGACATGTCCGACGGTCCGACGTATTTGGCGAAGTCTGCTTTTTAAATAGACACTGTGGTTAAAGGTTTTGTTCCAAAAATTTATGAATTATGCAAGGCTTCACTTAAAAGTTTTGTATTTTAACAAATTTATGCCCCTTCCACTATCCAAAATATGTACCAACTGAAATACTTAGAATACTCTAGTGCGCTGTCCTCTGACAGCTCTTGTTAGTCCAGCGAGTCCTTGGACTCATGGCTGTGATATTGTAAGAAAATCACTTCAGTTTTTCCTTAAAATTTAGAAATAAATCAAAATTGCATGAGACTTCCCCCTTTGATTATAGAGCATTTACATCTGTCTATTGAAATATGACCTTATATCCAGTCATTGTGCTTCATTGAGGAAATATATCCTTGTTGCATAAACATTGCTTTAAGGCTGTGGTATAAAGCTAACATACGTTGTCTAATGATGCCAATTTGTTGATTTTCATGACATCATTTTAAGTTTTTTTTGTGTTATTTAGTATGTTTTCTTTATTTTCAAATCATTTTCAGAAAATGATGGGATATATCATAAATAGAATACTAGGTAAGTATGTGAACCACTCAACATCTCTCAGCTTTGCAAAAACCATCTTGTATTCTACTGCTATTCATCAGGGCATTAGCGCACTTGTATACAGCTATTGACAGTGTCTCGTACATTCTGCTTCAGGCCAACCTCTATAGCGTGGGAGGTGAGGAAGATGTCCCCAGGGAAGTCCCCCAGTGGCCTTGCACACCGCACCTCCCCCAGCCCAGCACAGAGGGTCCTGAACTTCTCATTCCCGGAGCATAACAAATCACAGGGGTACTCATTTTGATAATTTGATCTTTAAAAATACCAAGGTGATAGGTAATAAATCCATATTCAGAACTGTGGAAAGAATTTAATGATTAGTGGTTGTTGATTTTATAAGTTTCATTATTAGCTTGACTATTCGAAGAATAGGTGAGCTTTCCTACTCGCCCAGCGTCGGCATCCGCTTCTGAATTGGTTAAGTTTTTATTCAAAAGTCTTGTAACTTCAAAACTACATAAGTCATTCACTTGAAACTTGGAATATGCCTTTGTCATCAACTCCAGTATCAGGGGAAAATTTCCTCATAACTCTGTTTTGCACTTTGACAGAGTTATGCTCCCTTTTCACTTAGTTTTTCTGTTAGTTTATATTAAAAAGTTTTGTAACTTCAAAACTACATAAGTTATTCGCTTGAAACTTAAAACTAACCTTTGTCATGAACTCCAGTATCAGGGGCAATATTCCTCATAACTCTGTTTTGTATTTTGACAGAGTTATGCCCCCATGTCACATAAATTTACTTGTTAATGTTTATATTCAAAAGTTTTGTTACTTAAAAACTACATAAGCTATTCACTTGAAACTTGGAATATATCTTTGTCATCAACTCCAGTATCAGGGTAAACAATCCTCATAACTCTGTTTTGTATTCTGACAGAGTTATGCCCCTTTTTCACATAGATTTTCTGGTTAAAGTTTATATATATACATTTTTAGGGATGGCAAAACTATTTGAATATTCGATTGAATGATCGTTATTCGAATAGTTAAAAGCTATTCGAATATTTGCAAATTTGTATTGCTTTTTAAAACATTAATTTATTGATTGTATAAAGTAGTTTTTTTTTCAATGTAAAAGCAATATTTCAGAAGTAGATACCTAACACCATCTTTTTTTAACAGATTATAGCCCCGTGTCAAGTGTCAGACAAAGATGGCATATATGGGTCCGTGTCAACAGTCATCGCCTAGTTGCCAGTAATATCGGACAATTTGAAGCCATAACATTTGAAAGGAAATTGAACCTGTGAACAGATTAATAAAACAATAAATGCGATCACACATTTAGCAGTCATTATAGCTGAGAAATGCTGCTCAAATTTGCTGATAAACATATATGCTTATCGACACGTTTCCAACTTGATACAAAAATGTGCATTGTAGATTATTGCAAATATTCTTATTTAAAAAAAAAACACTTAACATGGGACTTCAGTAGTTTATGCTTTACGCCATTTACGCATTAATATGATATTGTAGTTTTGTTAATGAAGATACAGAGATAATTGTACTAAACCTCTGTACACAATATTTGTATGGTGCCGAATAGGTTACAAAGCTTAAGCTTAATGTTGTTAATATGATTATGCGAATATTTGAATTTTCGAAAAAGCAAATGTTCAAATACCGATTTTGGTATTCGATGCCATCCTAATATTTATAATTATTATATATTTATATATATTATTGTAACTTCAGAACTACATAAGTAATTCACTAGAAACTTGGAATATACCTTTGTTAAAGTTTATATTTCAAGTTGTGTAACTGCAGAACTACATAATATTATTTTGTTTGTTTGTTTGGATTTTCGCCGGTTTTAACAGTATTTCAGTCATATCACGGCGGTCAGTTAACCTACCCACACTTTTCCTGGGCAAGCTTAGCCGATCTAAGCGTTTTACCAGTACTACACTACACCCAGCGACTTTTTTGCCTCTATCACAAACCCACCGTGGACAATTTTTCATTAGTGTGGAAAATCACCGCGATTCGGGAGTGATTATATCGCGATACAATGACGGTGATTGCGAGTGACCACCGCGGACGTTATCGAGAAATCGATTTCACGGTGGATCACCGTGAACGCGGTGGGTCACCGCGAACGCGGTGGGTCACGGTGAAAAACAGGTAAGTCAGTGATTTCCTTAAGTTAACTGTAAGAATAGCATGAGCTTGAACGTGGGCATTGTATATTTCACATATTTTATCGTAAAATAACACTTACGAGCATTTATATTTATTCCAAACAAACTCTTTTTTCGTTCTTTCTCCTGTACTCTCGTTGCAGATTCATGTTACCAATCTGTTACAAATCGTAAGTACAGTGTGAGTTTCATATTTTGTTGATGTTTTGTTCGTGTTATTACTTTAAGTTTAAGAATTATGTCCCATGTTGAAACTAATAATCTTTGACAAAATAGTTTTCTGAAAACGCATGCACATTGTTGCTTGTTGAAAACTTTAACAAAATCGTTACCTGTACCGGAACACGCATGCACATTTGTGTACATGTATACCTGTTCCATTTTTTGCATAATGAGGTCGTTTGTATTTCGACATTTTTCGAAGACGATCTGTTGTTTATCGTATGTTTAAAAACAGTATGCGCTCCAGTTAATGTTGATTAAGTACAATTTGTAGTGTTGATGCTTTTTGTGAAGCAAAACAAAGCACATTAGCGTGAAAATTTATTGTATGCAAAAACACCGTGTCAGGAACATTATATACGCACAGATTTACATTATATACATAAACATACATATCATACATGCACATACACATGAACATTACAAAATATACGTTATACATACATTAACACGTTACGTATATACGCAATATATACATATAAGACATGCACAAAAATACATTTAACACATCTACACAAAATATGTACATATCCGGTTTTATTTTCAGGAAAGAACTTAAAACTCCGAAAAGTCGAATGAAAACGAATTAGAGAGTGGGCCTGGGGACTGCAGCTGGATGTGGCGAATCGGCCTTACTGCTCGCCGCAAGATCTCATTAATTTTACTCACACAGTGATCCCTCCAATCCGCCTCTTTCTGCATGTCCGGGTAAAACCTCACGACATAGCGCTTGATGGCCGCTTTTCTAGTAGGGCTCAGTGGCTCCTTTTTCTGGTGCCCCCCACCAAAATAATTGTAATGGCTGCGAACGTTGGAATCCGTGAACAGCTCCGGATATAGCCGCTGAACGAGGTGAGCGGCGAAGTTCCCGGCGTTGTGCGATTGGCTTTGAATAGACCTTAGCTGTTCGTCCGTAAGGAAGGCGTGCGCCGGTACCTCGCCGTCACTCGCCGACTGTACTTCCGGAGTAGTTGTAGAGATGATGTTTGTTGCTGAAGACACTGACTGGGCGAGCATCCCCAGCATCGTCGCCATCATCGCCCTTAGCTCTGCAACTTCTTGGGTTAGTCCATGGATTGCACGTGTGTGCACTTCCTCCTGCCGCCGATTGCGATCAAGATCCCGCTGCATCAACCTCTGGGTGTTGACCAGCTGGTTGATGGCTGACATCAGACACCCCGGAACAGCGTCGCTCCTTCCACTTGTATGGGTCGGTCGATTGGCCGTCAAGTCCTGGTGTCTGATGTCTCCGCGTTCGTCGCTCCCTGATCGTTGGTCGCTGTCCTCGATGTCGCTGGCACTCCCTGCTGATTGGCGGTCTCTGTAGTTGATGTTGTTGTCCTCGATGTTGTTGGCGCTCCCTGATGATTGGCTGTCTCTGAAGTCGGAGTCGTTGTCTTCGGTGTCGTCGATGTCGCTGTCTGTCCCTGTGGATCTGCAGTCTCCATCGGTTGGTCCTCTTCAGTGGCTGTCAATGTAGGTTGTCCTGTTGTCGATACATGTAGATCTTCCAACGTCGCTGGAGTAACTATTCGAAGAACTGCTGCAGCCGGTTTCCCAGCCTTTGTCTGAAACGATTGTCAAAACGAAATAAGTCAGTTTTCCTTTTAAATACATGTTTTTTTGTTGGCTTAGTTGGATTTGTCAACACCAGAATACCATTCTTCCGTGTCACATTTTACCAGCTATGACTATTAGTCAGACATACAAAGATGCTATCAATGGAATTTCATTGGAAATGATTGTTATATTTAATAACCCCAACGAAAGTGACATACATGTATGAAGAAGCATTTGTGTCCACTACCACCATTGGATACACATTCATTACAAAATGTCTCGTAATTCGACCATTGCATTAGCATCATGAACAGTTTTGCTAGGGCGTCGGATCTAAATGTAATACTCATGTGTAAATTATACAGTATTGTAACTACGTGATAATTAATAACTTGGTGATGATTTGAATAAATAAATGAAACTGTACCTTTTACCTTTTTGGTTGTGGAGTTTTGTTCGTGGTTTTTTTTTCTTGCTGTACTTGTAATTCTCGACGGCTTCATCCATTTCGCTTTCACGACCCTCTGCCAACACTTCCGCTTGGGCCTCTTGGCCAATTCTCCCCCATTGCACGCGATAGGTCTGTCCCACGATCACCTATAAAGTAAGATCTACATGTGTTTTCGTTCGTAATGAAATTTTTGTGCGGGGGAGTTTAAACAAATTGTGTAAAAGCGGTTTACGGGCGCCCTTGGTCCAGATTTATTCATATACATTCAAGTGTAAAATCGCTGACATTTCTTTTAACAAAGATAGAAAAATAGCGAAAGAAAGAAAGTGAACAAATAGCGACATGAGTACATGTAGCTCAAGTCGTATAATGTTACACTGTGCCCGTATTCCAATTAACATTTTTTTGACACGGGTAGCGGGTCTGTGCAGCCATGTATCCAGTAAACACTACGATATTTTGACACGTGACACTACATTTATCATACACGAGTGTACATTCCCGAGTTCGATACCCATGTTAATTCAATGACACTTGATGCCCATTGAAGTTAGGGACGGAAGATGAACACTATATAAAGAATGTTTGTTTTATTCGACATTCGTTGCTTTTCATTTAGTTTTGAATCGATTATTAAACATGGTGAAAGTTTCACATAACACCAAATTACGGATAGTTGAAATGTACAAGACTGGTACAAGATTGAATGTTATCGTAAAAAAATTGAAAAGTTATAAACTTAGCTTAATTTACGTCTGCTATTACTCGCTATTATCATTCCCTATTAACAAAATATTGTGAACGTTCTAGTTAGCAAACGTAACGAAGACGTTATATTTTTGACTCGAATTAATATGCAGTGCGTGCATGATTTACATATATCATACCGATACTTTATGTGCGCTTTAAACTTATTTTTTAAAGAGAGTCCCGACCTCAATCCGATAGAATTCGTCTGGAATCAAATGAAACGGCACGTGGCAAAGGCGTGTCCACGTACCAAAGAGGAACTCCAACAGTGTCTTCAAGACTTCTGGGTTAGAATAATGAATGTAGAGCTTTGTAACAGGTACATTGATCACTTGTTTAAAGTTGCGCCTGTGTGCGTCGCGATGAATGGGAAGGCCACCGGTGAAATACCCAAAAGACTGTTCAGTACAGTACGTTCTAGTGGTAAAAGTTTTGAGCACTTTGCAAGATTAATAAAGAGTGACAGTGTGGCGAAGAAACTTGTAACGCTTAACGTGTTAATTTCGTGCAGTCAATCGGTGAGTAATTTGTAACAAAAACCCACATACAGACCGTATACCGGTGAAATATATCAAGCGTTAGCTGTATAACTCTGTTGACTTGTGTTAATTGGTCCTTAGTGCTGGTACTCAAGATACATGAAACTGAAGTTTAATTCGCAAATTCTGAACTTCTTTTTCATATCATCATCATTGACAATATAGATTGATATACTTCTATTAATTCACAGAACGGAAAATATATCAGTTTGTCCTGCATCATAATTGCGATTCAGTTCAATAATACATGTACAAATGTCAAACTCTACATAATACAGGTACATAATGTAAAATGGCTTCATACCAGAGATCAGAGTCGCTCGTATAATACTCTACTGCGACTATGGAAGCATAAGAACAAGTCCATTTTGCAGAAGATGCATGTATAATTTGCAATTTGTACTTACTGGTGCTTCCTTGTCTGTTTTGAAGAATCCTCTGGAACGAACTTGCAATTTTCCATCACACTCATACCTAACCAGGTAATGTGTAATTGTCTTAGTCAATGTTCTCAGTGACATTGTTCCAGTAATCGACACGGACACAACAAAATAATAAATATTGTAACACTTCGTATGTTTGTCACGTTTATATTCACTTTTCACTTCGGCAGTAATAATATAAAAATATGTACACTATTTCAACACTGTATAAATCCAAAATAGCACGTTCCCAAACTGTAAGAGTAAACCATATAGTGGCATTAAGGCAAAAACATTTCTTTTTTATAGGCCTCTTGTTTATTGAATATATGTTGGTGTGAATAACAAAATAAAATCTTTTATATTCCAATTAACATGATGTCTTTGAACCTACGTTTGCCGACTTGTTGAGTGGATAAGAGTGGGAAAAGTTAGTATTCTTACAATGAAAAATGCAGGACTTGTTAATTTGAAATTTGTTGCTGTGAATAACAAATTAGAACCTTTTTATTTACCAATTAACCTAAAACATGTGAACCTATTATCGCCGTCTTAGTGAGTAAATAAAAGTATACTGACTCGAAGTGAGAAGATGATTGTCTTTTCTAGTTCCCGCAAGTGTATGACTTCAAAATCTGGATCAATAATGCGTTGGTTAAACTTTACCGTGTTCCGAAAAAGAACAATGATATTGCTGTGTACGCATCTTAAGTACATGTATATATCCCTTGTTGTATTTTATTAAACATGTCAACATTAAATGTTGTGTTATATTTATGGTGAAACTTACATACAAATGTATACTACCTTGTGAACATTGTGATCTTAATGGTGTTGTTTTTTTTTTTGTTATAAAATATTGTGTTATATTTACACTGCGAGTTTAGAAGGTTAATAACCAAACATCGTCGTCCAAAAAAAATTAGGTCGTTTTGAGTAATGTTTTATTTAATACTGTACATAACAGTGTAAACTATTCAGTGCAAACAACGCAAAGTACGAGAATCGTACTATATAAATTTGATGGCACGCATCTGAATAGAAATACAATGTATGATCTGTTACATGTACATTAACAGTTATGTTACTGCATAAGTAAATCTCTGAAAGATTGGAGCGTTCAGTTTAAATGTTTCGTGTTTTCTATAAGCATCTTCTTGGTAGTACCTGAAATGAATAAAACAAACTATTTCATAAAGCTCATTGTGAAACAAAAGGTTCAATAATTACACAAATTTGTGTAAAAAACACAACAAAACTTGAAAGAGAACCCCTCCCCCAAAATGACTTAATAAAATCACGGCGATCCACGGCGATTTCTTGTCAACATTTTATCAACAGTGCCACCGCGATTGTCCACGGTGTAGTCACCGTGTTCCATCGTGGTCCACGGTGATCCACGCTTATCGCAGTGATTAAAGCCGGGTGTCACGCGGGGCTGAATCGCGGTGATGTGTGGTGGAAGGCAAAAAAGTCACTGGGTGTAGTGTAATTGCACATACTTATGCCAGTAACTGACAACTGCCCTACTTGAATCAGAGGTAGGGGGAGATTGGCTGTAATAATTTAATGACAAATCCCCACACAAGTTATGTGGCCAGGCTGGGTTCGAACTCGCGATCCTCGGATTGACAGTCCAGCGCTCTACCAGCTGAGCTAGTGTGGCCTGGTCTGCAAAACTACATATTAAAGCTATTAATTTGGAATATACCTTTGTCATTAACTCCAGTATCAGAGGTAACATTACGTATGACTCTGTTTTGTATTCTGACAGAGTTATGCCCCCTTTTCACATAGATTTTCTGGTTAAAGTTTATATTCAAACGTTTTGTTACTTCAAAACTACATAAGTTATTCGCTTTTTCGCATAGATTTCAGGTTAAAGTTTATATTCAGAAGTCTTGTACTTTAAAAACTACATAGGTTATTAACTTGAATCTTCGAATATACCTTTGCCATCAACTCCAGTATCATGTTCAACAATCTCCATAACTCTGTTTTTTATTTTTTACAGTTTTTACATAGATTGTGTGGTTTAAGTTTTTGTTCCAAATCATATAATTTATCAACTTTATAAGGTGTCCTCTTAAAAGTTTTGTATTTCAACAAATGTTTGCCCTTTCCACTTTCCAAAATATGTACCAACTGAAATTCTTCGAATAGTGGAGCGCGCTGTCCTCTGACAGCTCTTGTTGATTAGTATTATAATAGAACCCATTTCTTTATGGTCATGTTCTGCCGAATTTGATTTTAAATGGAACTAGTACAAATGTGATTACATGACACAATAATTGGCTAATTATTTAGATAATCCATTTGTTCAATGTCATTGTTTCTGCATTTGGTTACAGATAGAACTGATTTTAAATATTATGATTACATGACACAAATTATTAGTTAGCCATTTGTTGAAGTGCATTCGTTCTGCAATCTGTTATAGTAGAACTAATTGTAAACATACAATCTGATTACTCTGAAATTGTTAACACTTCATTTCTAATAATCAGGTCCAAGCCAGTGGGCAACAGTTGGGCAGACCGAGTTAAAGGGACAGTGAGTGTGTCCCCCATCACTTCTCCGTCTGGCAGTGAGCCAACTCCTGGCAAGGGAGACCACCCAGTCCTGCCAGAGCCACCAGTTCTCTCCCCTGTGCCATCTTCACTCACTGAGTCGGACTCTTACAGGGAACACAATGGTTTGTACATGTTAATTGGGGGGGGGGGGGTTACAAAGAATCTTAAGTTAAATTTTAGCCTTTTGTGGTCTCAGGTGTGGTCTTCACAAAGAATATATTGTTTTCTTTAAGCCTTATCCTTAAATCTGGAGTTTTCTAAAGCTCATACTGCTTGTAAATGGCGTGATAATTGAAGTTTATTTATTGTATAGTGTGAAGAGCATGTGGTTAAGCTTAGGATGTGTTTGTGATATCGAAATTAATCCGTTTACAATGGAGTGGAGTTTAAACTGTTTTTGGCAAAACCTGGAAAGAGGTCTATAAAGTACTGACTGTCGATCTGTCAGTCAGTCATAACTGTTGGTGTTTGTATGTAGATTCAGAAGATTCTGATGGCTGGGAGACGGTACATCGCGGTGGAAAGACCAAGCCATACGGCTCTCCGTCCCAGCGCTCCCTTGAGAATCTCGTCACCATTGGGGTTAGAACTGAGCACCACAAACTGACCCGCTCCGTGTCTGATCCCAATGCTGGACGGTTCCAAAAACAGCTTCGGAAGTCTGGTTTGCCTAACGATAAAAATGGGCGGAATGCTGTCTCTAAAAGTGTGAATGAACAAAAAGCGTCTCCTGTTAATGAAGCAGTTGCATTATCAAATGAAGATTTAAATAAATCTGTGCTAGGCAGTGAACAAGGTAAAAATAGTTTAACAGTAGGTGTGAATCAGTCAGACATTTGCAAGGAAGTGACTTCTGGTGCAACACCTGTCAAAAGTGACTCCAAAAAATCTACAACTGTGATATCTTCTGCTGATCTCAATAAGAAATCCACAACCAATTCCAGAAAGTCGGACAGCGATTCTTCCGTAACAGACAGTGGCAAGAAGTCTGCGTCAGACGTAGAGAAATCAGCAAGCAGTGCAAAAACAAAACCCATCTCTAGTCGGAAGGTTACTCCCATGAAAACTGAACCTGCAAAATCTGTAAAGAAATCGAGTAGAAAATCTCCAGTGCCTAGAGACACAAAATCACCATATAAGACTCCAGTGGATGCTGCAAAAGATGCAAAAGATAAGGTTGTAGAAGAAACTAAAACAACTAAGACAGAACAAGCTGGTTATGCAACAGGTGCTGAAGTAAATTCTCTGAAATCTGGGGATTTGTGTGCTGGGATTCGAGAGAAGTTCCGAGCGTCGATGGAGGACATACAGGAGAACGTGGGCAGCGATGATGAGTCAAGGGAGAGGCGGCTGGATGACGTAAGTGTTGGTAGATAAGCAGCACTAAATAGAAGGTATTTGTTGATTTCAGTGTTAAATTGAATTTTATTTCATGAATGATCATATAAATCAAAATAATATTATCATTTTGTGTTACCTAGTGGCACAAAATGTCATAATTTTGTGTATTCTGAAGTAATAAATGATTCCGGATTTTTTAACATTTGTTGAAAATAGAGCTTCAATTTCTGCTTGAGAATTCTAGATGTTAATTGTATTGAAGTTTATGTCTGGTGTTGCTTACAAAACATAAAACACATACACTCTACCTTTGAGGCCATTTACCTATAGGTTTACAAAATTTGTAACCTAAATTAGGAAGTAGTTTTATATGAGTACAATTATCAACCCCTGTCCTGCACCCAGGCCCTGGCCAGTGCAGTGAATGAGGAGAACAGCCTGACGGTGGAGCTGGAGCTGGAGCACAAGCAGGCCCTGGAGTCTGCCCTGCGTGAGGAGGAGACCTGGCTGGAGGAGCTTGCATGGGAGGAGAACACTGTCATAGACGTGGAGACAGAGGCAGAGAGTGAGCTGGGGGTATGTACAGGACAATGTTAGGGGTATGTAGGAGAACACGGACATAGACGTGGAGACAGCGAGTGAGCTGGGGGTATGTACAGGGCAGTGTTAGGAGTATGTACAGGGCAGTGTTAGGGGTATGTACAGGGCAGTGTTAGGGGTATGTACAGGGCAGTGTTAGGGGTATGTACAGGGCAGTGTTAGGGGTATGTACAGGGCAGTGTTAGGAGTATGTACAGGGCAGTGTTAGGAGTATGTACAGGGCCGTGTTAGGGGTATGTACAGGGCAGTGTTAGGGGTATGTACAGGGCAGTGTTAGGGGTATGTACAGGGCCGTGTTAGGGGTATGTACAGGGCAGTGTTAGGGGTATGTACAGGGCAGTGTTAGGGGTATGTACAGGGCAGTGTTAGGGGTATGTACAGGGCAGTGTTAGGGGTATGTACAGGGCAGTGTTAGGAGTATGTACAGGGCAGTGTTAGGGGTATGTACAGGGCAGTGTTAGGGGTATGTACAGGGCAGTGTTAGGGGTATGTACAGGGCAGTGTTAGGGGTATGTACAGGGCAGTGTTAGGAGTATGTACAGGGCAGTGTTAGGAGTATGTACAGGGCCGTGTTAGGGGTATGTACAGGGCAGTGTTAGGGGTATGTACAGGGCAGTGTTAGGGGTATGTACAGGGCCGTGTTAGGGGTATGTACAGGGCCGTGTTAGGGGTATGTACAGGTAGTGTTAGGGGTATGTACAGGGCAGTGTTAGGGGTATGTACAGGGCAGTGTTAGGGGTATGTACAGGGCAGTGTTAGGAGTATGTACAGGGCCGTGTTAGGGGTATGTACAGGGCAGTGTTAGGGGTATGTACAGGGCAGTGTTAGGGGTATGTACAGGGCAGTGTTAGGAGTATGTACAGGGCAGTGTTAGGGGTATGTACAGGGCAGTGTTAGGGGTATGTACAGGGCAGTGTTAGGAGTATGTACAGGGCAGTGTTAGGGGTATGTACAGGGCCGTGTTAGGGGTATGTACAGGGCAGTGTTAGGGGTATGTACAGGGCAGTGTTAGGAGTATGTACAGGGCAGTGTTAGGGGTATTTAGGAGAACATGGTCATAGACGCAGAGACAGAGAGTGAGCTGGGGGTATGTACAGGGCAGTGTTAGGAGTATGTACAGGGCAGTGTTAGGGGTATGTACAGGGCAGTATTAGGGGTATGTAGGAGAACACGGTCATAGACGTGGAGACAGAGAGTGAGCCGGGGGTATGTTCAGGGCAGTGTTAGGAGTAAGTAGGAGAACACTGTCATAGACGTGGAGACAGAGAGTGAGCTAGTGGTATGTACATGGCAGTGTCAGGAGTATGTAGGAGAACACGGTCATAGATGTGGAGACAGAGGCAGAGAGTGAGCTGGGGGTATGTACAGGGCAGTGTAATGGGTATGTAGGAGAACACAGTCAGAGATGTGGAGACAGAGAGTGAGCCGGGGGTATGTGCAGGGCATTGTTAGGAGTATGTAGGAGAACACTGTCATAGACGTGGAGACAGAGAGTGAGCTAGGGGTATGTACAGGGCAGTGTCAGGGATATGTAGGAGAACACGTTCATAGACGTGGTGACAGAGAGTGAGCTGGGGGTATGTACAGGGCAGTGTCAGGGGTATGTAGGAGAACACTGTCATAGACGTGGAGACAGAGAGTGAGCTAGGGGTATGTACAGGGCAGTGTCAGGGATATGTAGGAGAACACGTTCATAGACGTGGTGACAGAGAGTGAGCTAGGGGTATGTACAGGGCAGTGTTAGGAGTATGTAGAAGAACACTGTCCTAGACGTGGAGACAGAGAGTGAGCTGGGGGTATGTACAGGGCAGTGTCAGGGGTATGTAGGAGAACACTGTCCTAGACGTGGAGACAGAGAGTGAGCTAGGGGTATGTACAGGGCAGTGTCAGGGATATGTAGGAGAACACGTTCATAGACGTGGTGACAGAGAGTGAGCTAGGGGTATGTACAGGGCAGTGTCAGGGGTATGTAGGAGAACAAGGTCATAGATGTGGACACAGAGGCAGAGAGTGAGCTGGGGATATGTACAGGGCAGTGTAAGGGGTATGTAGGAGAACACAGTCATAGACGTGGAGACAGAGAGTGAGCTGGGGGTACGTCGGTAGTGTACTGTAGGGTACAGTCTAGACTAAGAGTGAGGTGGAGGTATGTACAGGACAGTGTTAGGGTAATGTAGGAGAACACTGTCATAGACGTGAAGACATACAAAGAAAGAGCAGGGGGTAAGTAGCTAGTGTACTGTAGGGTACAGTCTAGACTTATAGAGCTGGAGATATTTACAGGACAGTGTTAGGGTAATGTAGGAGACCACTGTCATAGACGTGAAGACAGACAGAGAGCGAGCTCGGGTTACGTAGCTAGTGTACTGTAGGGTACAGTCTAGACCTCGAGTAAGATTGGCTACGTACAGGGCAGTGATAACTGTACAAAGAGGGCAGTGTAGTGTGGCCTGTGGTACGGTATACACAGAGAGCGCACAAGGGTATGTATAGGGCAGTGTAGTGTGGCCTGTGGTACGGTATACACAGAGAGCGCACGAGGGTATGTACAGGGCAGTGTGCTCTTGACTGTCTTTACAGGTGATGTGTGAAATTAATAGTGGAAGGATTTCACATTGTTAATAAACATGTCTGCAGTTTGTTAGGTCTACAGCTTACTGCTAGAGGTGCTCATTGTGGTACCACATGTGGATAAAGCGTGAATTATTGGACAGCAAAATTTATCAGTTATACTGTAGTTGATATGTACGTCTATTTAGTAATATGCAACCAAAGCATTTAAGTAAGATGCGATTGTGTTCCTAATTTAATAATAAGAATATTAACATGTGATGGTGTTCCCAATTCTAAAATTAGAATATTAACATGCGATGGAGTTCCCAATTATAAAATTAGAATATTATTTTTAGTGTCATTGGAATTCCACCTTTCTTACACAAAACATTATATTTTTATTTCATTTCATGTACAAAAGTACAATTTCCATGTCTATACTAAGTGCCTGTTTGCCTATTTCCAATGTATTTTCATCTGTTGTGACTGTAAATTAGACACACAATTCAGACCATTTGTTTAGTAGTATAGATTCTGTTCTAAAGTCCCTCATTTAGGTAATATTTACAGGTAAAACTTAGATCAATCTGGCATGTCGTAAAGTGTATTTGTCTTCTGAAAAGCCAATCAAAGCTATATCCTGCAGGTGTGTGTTTTATCTGAAGTAGTTGAATCAATAACAGAACTGTGAAGATTGCTTTTTATACTGCAACTATTCACCAGGTGTACACAGAATTTGTGATTGAACCAATTGTGTTTTCACATTTCAGAATACAATGAGTTCTCTAGAGTTGTCAACCCCTTCAAATTTGGACTGGGACGCAATGGTTGCTGAATATGATGGTAAAAAAAATTGATGAACAATTAATTGTAGAATTAATTATTAACCACTTTTAAGTGTAAAATATTAAACAGACCTTACATGTACCTGCATGTAAGAATTTACTTTGGGACTATAATTCATTAGTTTAAACCATCTTAGCTCAATTGTGTTGTATTTGATAGACTTACAAGAAATATAAGTCTGTTTACTGGGTAAAACTTGAACTTGGTGAGAAAGATCACTTAAGTGCTGCTTGGGTAAGCATTGAACTCACTGGGTAAAACTTATACTTGGTGAGAAAGATCACTTAAGTGCTGCTTGAGTAAGCATTGAACTCAGATTTCCAAGTGACAAGGCAGACACAAGTGTGACTTCAATATTTCATTACCAGAATATATTATTAGTCTAAGACTCAGATCTCAGTAGTTTTGAGAAAAGTTTAACAGTCTCCGCACTGCCTGAACTACAAACATCATCTGCCAGAAACTGCCCGTTGTCAAGTGTTTCCAAACTTTGAATCCCAGGACACTCTGTTATGTGATCGCACCTGCATGTGACTGATGCAGCAGCAGCGTATTTCCTCTATGTAAATTTGGTACCAGAAAATGGTACGATTTCCAATCAGATTTACTTGCCAATTTTCCCAATTTGAAGTTAAAACATTCCCAAATCTCTGAACAAAATGAAAAAATCCAGAAAAGATTGACAAAGTTCCTTTGAAAAAATTAACTTTCAATTTACCACCTCGCAACAATGATTTCGAGTGAAACAATCAATGAAAAATTATATTTTGGAGTTTATTTATTGTTTCTTTGCCCCCACTTTAGAGGGGGGGGGGGGGCATATAGATGTGCTCTTGTCCGTCCGTCGGTCTTCCCTTCCGTCCGTTAGATTTTTGTGACGCGTATAACTCAAAAAGTATAACTGCTAGAGTGATAACACTTTATAAGCATATTCATGGGCATCGGGGCTTGTTAACCAGGGTATTGTGGTGCTGTTTATTCCAACATCAGCAGAGTTATGGCCCTTTTTTAGCAAAACATGATATTTTTGGACTTGTGTCACATGTAACTCAAAAAGTATCGCTGCTAGAGTGATGAAACTTTACAAACATATTAATAAGCATGTGAACTTGTGCTCCTGCGTATTTTGGTGCAGTTTTTCCCGACATCAGCGGAGTTTTGGCCTTTTTTTAGCAACAAATGACATGTTTGGACTTGTGTCGCACATAACTCAAAAAGTATCGCTGCTAGAGTGATGAAACTTTACAAACATATTTATCAGCATGTAAACTTGTGCACCTGGGTATTTGGTGCAGTTTTTTCCGACATCAGCGGAGTAATGGTCTTTTTTTTAGCAAAAAAAAAAGACATTTTTGGACTTGTGTCGCATGTAGCTCAAAAAGTATTTTTATATCCCCACAAACGAAGTTTGGGGGGGGGGTATATATAGGGGTATATATACATGGTTGGTGCCGGGATGGAGAAAGTTTATCCGGTGAGGCTTAGAAAATGAAAATAGGGCGAGCTTAAGCGAGCCCCATTTTTGTTTTTGGGCCGAACGGGATAAACCTTATACTTCCCGGCACCTACCGTGTATTCTATTTATCCTGTTTTCTACTCAATTGCATTTAAAAAGCAGTTTAATTAAAGGTTGAGCTTAAAACTATAATGTTTTATGACGAGCCTCGAACCTTATAACTCACTAGCATTTGTGCATACTTCCCGAAAAAATAGTCCTCTGTTTCTTACCGGCAATCTTCTAAAATTAAAAATAATATAATTTGCCGACGCCAATAATGTTAACGAACAAGAATTAGTATACAGTAGCCACTATAAACCAGACATCGATTTTTGAAAAGTTGCATTGCGTCACGCCTACGTCGTTTGGTTAAGTTTGAAGTTTTCACAGTGTACAAACTAGGACGCGAGTGTGTTGGAATTTAAAATAAGAGCAAACGGAATACATTAGTAAGTGTTTCAGTATTTTTAATGGATTATGATAATAACATTTAATCAAAAGTGTATGGAATATATGCCTGGAATTGAACTGGTGAGATTACTCTCATTTGAATTTCAATTTTCTAGAATGTACTCGGATTGTGGGTGGAGAACATCGTGACCAACTTAAAGATTTTAGTATTTTATAGATGTAGATCTACTCTTCGTTCAGTTTTAATAACATTTCAACGAAAATTTATATAAAGGGTTATTTCTTTCTTGAATAAATTGTATCTTTGTTTTTGATTGAAGAAAGTATATTCAGAAAGGATAACCCGCTTTCATCAAGTGTTTTCAAATGGAATGGAAGGAAGATGTTGTTTAAACACTTATCGATTATGCCATACATGTGCGGATTTATAACTCATTATGGAAGCTAGGATCTCTGCAAAACTAGACAACACAGTGTTTTTATCGATGAAAAACTCTGGTGAGTACAGGGGTATTTCATTTTTTGCCACGTCATTTTGGACAATGTTGCTATTCGGCGCGTAGGAATACACTACTAAGTGGACAAACCTGCCCACTTCCTGTTGACTGGAGATAGGAAAATTTATACGGTCACCCCTTTATTAGGTCAATGTTGCAGGTAGAAACAGGATAAAGGAGTGAGCTTATCGGTCTGCCGGTCTGTCTATCGGTCTGTAGCTTTTTGGTTTCCGAATGAAAACTCAAGAAAGGCTTGACATATTCAAATAATTTTTGGTACACATGTAACATCATAGAATACAGGTCAAGTTCCATTGGGTTACAAACCACTAAATTTTGACAGAGTTATGGCCCAATTTCGACTTAAAATTCCCTTAAAACATGGATTCCAGATGATAACTCAAGAAAGGCTTGACATATTCAAATATTTTTTGGTACACATGTGTAGCATCATAAAATACCGGTCAAGTTTGACTTTGGATACAAACCAATAAATTTTGACAGAGTTATGGCCCTTTATTTGACTTAAATTACCTAAAAAAAAATGGTTTACTAACAGTAACTCACCAATGGCTTGACTTATTTAAATACTAATGGGTAAACATGTGTAGCATTATAAAATACAGGTCAAATTTGACTTTGGTCACAAACCACTAAATCTTGACACAGTTATAGCCCCTTTTTGACTTAAATTCCCCAAAAACATGGACAATAACTCATGAAGGGCTTCACATATTTAAATTATTTTTGGTACATAGGTGAAACATGATAAAATACAGATCAATGTCAACTTTGGTTACAAACCACTAAATTTTTACAGAGTTATGGCTCCTATGGAAATTAAATTTTCCAATTACACTGTTGACCATTCACAAATTAAAGCATTCTCTCTGTCCATTTCTTTCGAATGATGCCATAGTTTTGTGACAAGGCCATATTGTGGAGGTTTATCCGTCACTCATGTGACAATTCTAGTTGCTTGAGTGAAGAAACTTTACAAACATATTAATCAGCATGTGAACTTGTGCACCTGGGTATTTTGGTGCAGTTTTTTCAGACATCAGTGGAGTTATGGCCTTTTTTAGCAAAAAAATACAGTTTTGGACTTGTGTCGCACATTACTCAAAATGTATTACTGCTACAATGATGAAACTATATACATATTAATCAACATGTGAACTTGTGCACCTGGGTATTTTGGTGCAGATTTTTTGGTCATCAGTGGAGTTATGGACCTTTTTTTAGCAAAAAAGAACATTTTTGGACTGGTGTTGCGTGTAACTAAAAAATATTGTTAGAGTGATGGAACTTTATAAACATATTAATCAGTATGTGAACTTGTGCACCTGGGTATTTTGGTGCAGTTTTTTCTGTCATCAGTGGAGTTATGACCCTTTTTTTAAAGCAAAAAATGACATTTTTGGATTTGTGTCACGTGTTACTCAAAAAGTATAACTGCTAGACTGGTGAAACTTTATAAACATATTCATCAGCATGTGAACTTATGCACCCGGGTATTTTGGTGCATTTTTTCCAACATCATTAGAGTTTTGTGACAACCAGCGGAACGTGGGGGCATCTGTGTCTAAAGGACACATGCCTTTTACATCTCTTTTGGCAGTTTTTGATGAGAGATATAAAATTTCTCATTTTATTAAAAACGTCGCTAATTTTCCCAATTTGACAGGTACTGGTACCATTCGCAAAGTAGTCAGGAAAAAGTGCTCATTGTAAATGTAGCATGGTGATGTATAGTATTGTGTGTGTCTGTTGCAGCCAAGGAGAAGGCGGGTAACACACTCAGCTGGGGGGAGATGGCGGAAGAGGCAGACACACGAACACCGGGTTACGCCGTACACATGCATGAGAAACTGTCATCTCCATCCAGGAAACGGTACCGTTCTTTACTTTGTGCTACTCTTACTTGTTTATAATAGGTAGCTTACACTTGAAGTTCATAAGGCCTGAAACTTGTAGTGTTTTGAACTCTGAAAACTCAGTGGAATGTAAAAGGCATACATTACACATTACTACAAAAACATACATGAACATGCATTAGAACGGAGAATGAGCAAATATATTGTGCATTTCTCAGGGCCCTCAATCTGTCATTTTTACAGCTGAAATAAGGCTTCCTCCCCCCAGCAAAAACTGTGTCATTTTTCCCCTTAAAAGGTCAGAAATTCTCCCAGAAGTTAACATTTTAAACAGAAACTTACATAATTGCTTGATTTACCTATAAAAAAAGACTTTTAATTAGAGTGACTGTACTTTCCGTATAATAATGACACAGTTGATATATATATATATATAGAATGGTTAATTGAATGAAACAGACATATATATATATATATATAGAATGGTTAATTGAATGAAACAGACTATTGAAAGTTATTTTATTTTTAAAATTCCCCCTTTTTGGCATCCCCCAAAACAGAAAGAAGGCCCTGTGTCTAAAATAGACATCATGTTGAAGGTACTGGTAGCATATTAATATGTAGTAGAAGAAAAAAGAACAGGATTTCGCCACCTTAAAATGAAAAGGGCATATCTTACTTGTGTTAAAGATGCAGTCAGTGTTTATGCATATGTTCGCAGGTCTCCAACGGAGTCTCGCAAGCGACACGAGGAGAAGCAGGCCAAGGCCCAGGAGTTGAGGGACAAACTGATGCAGGAGAAGTCAGAAAGGCTGCGCATCCTTAGTCAGAAGGTATCAGGGGTGGTAGGGAGGCTGGTTGTTACAAGTAGGACATTACCAGCAATATTTCATGCAATTAGAATTCTGTGCAATGTGGTTTTGACCTTGACTTGATGAGGTCACCTCGATCCTCAGAGCTTTTAAATGAAATGAAGGGCTTATGGTGAGCCTTTAAATGTAATAAAGTGATAACTGTGACCTTATAAATGTAATAAAGTGATAACTGTGACCTTATAAATGTAATAAAGTGATAACTGTGACCTTATAAATGTAATAAAGTGATAACTGTGACCTTATAAATGTAATAAAGTGATAACTGTGACCTTATAAATGTAATAAAGTGATAACTGTGACCTTATAAATGTAATAAAGTGATAACTGTGACCTTATAAATGTAATAAAGAGGTTACTGTTAGCCTTTAAATGTAATAAAGTGATAACTGTGACCTTATAAATGTAATAAAGTGATAACTGTGACCTTATAAATGTAATAAAGAGGTTACTGTTAGCCTTTAAATGTAATAAAGTGATAACTGTGACCTTATAAATGTAATAAAGTGATAACTGTGACCTTATAAATGTAATAAAGTGATAACTGTGACCTTATAAATGTAATAAAGTGATAACTGTGACCTTATAAATGTAATAAAGAGGTTACTGTTAGCCTTTAAATGTAATGAAGTGATTAGAGTGATCTAATGAAATGCAGTTATTACAGTGAAGGCAGACTTCCTGAAAGCCATCAGTCCGACAGACGCGTCATGCAAATTTCGAGTTTGACTGGCATACATTTACCTAGAATCAATCCGACTGTCTGACAGCTTTTTGAATGTTTCAATAGCATTCTTTGAGAAAACTAGCTTTTGGGCCAGCAAATTTTATTGCGGTTCAGCATGTTATCAGATATTTTTGAGCTTTCAGGTAGTCTGCCCTATAAATGAAAAGAAAGGATTAAGGTGATCCTCTAAATGTAATAAAGGGTTAATGGTGATCCTATAAATGAAACAAAGGGATTAAGGTGATCCTGTAAATGTAATGAAGTGATTATGGCGAGCCTATAAATGTAATGAATGGATTAAGGTGATCCTATAAGTATAATGAAGGGATAAATGTGATCCTATAAATGTTATGAAGGGATTAAGGTGACCCTATAAATGTAATGAAAGTATTAAGGCCATCCTATAAATGTAATGAGGGGATTAAGGTGACCCCATAAATGTAATGAGGGGATTAAGGTGATCCTATAATTGTAATTAGGGGATTAAGGTGATCCTGTAAATGTAATGAAGTGATTAAGGTGATCTTATTAATGTAATGAAGGGATTAAGGTGATCCTATAAATGTAATGAAGGGATTATGGTGAGCCTATTAATGTAATGAAGGGATTATGGTGATCCTATTAATGTAATGAAGGGATTAAGGTGATCTTATTAATGTAATGAAGGGATTATGGTGATCCTGCTAATGTAATGAAGGGATTAAGGTGATCTTATAAATGTAATGAAGGGATCATGGTTAGCCTTTAAATGTTATGAAGGGATTACGATGCATGTAGGTAGAGAAGGTAAGAGCCTGGAAGGAGCAGTTGATGAGACAGAAGCGTTACATGATCGAGCACAAGATGGCCCAGGAAGATAATTATACAATGTATTGAGTGTGAACTGTGTGTTTCAGTCTGTAGGTGGAGGAGGTGAGAGCCTGAAAGGAGGAGTTGATGAGACAGAAGCGTGACATTATCGAGGGCAAGATGCCCCAGGCAGATATACAATTTATTGAGTGTTTTCTGTGTGTTTCTGTCTGTAGGTGGAGGAGGTGAGGGACTTGAAGGAGGAGTTGATGAGACAGAAGCGAGACATGATCGAGCGCAAGATGGCCCAAGCGGAGGAGAAGCGGCAGACTATGCTGAAGTCCAAGGCACAGAAGGCGCACGATGAGGAGGCGAAGGTGAGATACATGTACATATGAGATAACTTTCAAGTGTTGTGCACAACACAAAGAAACTCAGACTTAGTCTTTACTTAAAATATTGACCAATGAAAATGCTTGTTACTACTTCGAGCTTGATTTCTGTTGGCTAGTATTTAAATTTACAGGGACCTGTTCACAGATTGACGAATTGACAATTTTCAATCTTTTTGTCACATATTCCCAAAATAAAAGAATATTGTATGTAAAGGAGCGAAATACCACTACTGACATAGAGAAAACACCTGGATCAGTAAGTAGAGAAAACACCTGGATCAGTAAGTAGAGAAAACACCTGGATCAGTAAGTAGAGAAAACACCTGGATCAGTAAGTAGAGAAAACACCTGGATCAGTAAGTACAGAAAACACCTGGATCAGTAAGTAGAGAAAACACCTGGATCAGTTAGAAGTAAAAGAGCAAGAACTTATACATTTTTTTATGTTTTTGTTATAGTGCTTGAGTTCATTAATTCAGATGCTTTAATTTGTCAAGTAAAGGCATTAAATGGACTGTTTAAAAAAAATACAAAAATCTGTGAACAAGTCCCTTTAGGACTATTTTTGAGGTTGTGAATGTTCGGAGTCATGGACTGAATTACAATGTGGTTGTCAGCACATTTCCATACACACAAACGACTAAATATATCTTTGCAAAATAAAGTAAATGCACTTGAAAGGAATTGTGTGACATGTATAGTGTGACGTACTATATTATACTGTTATGCTTGAACATTTTAAAGCTCTTAGTCTAAATTTTAAATCTATGAAATGAATGAAATTTAAAGCTCATGCATGTTGCAGTTATTTTCATAGGTTAATAGTCCAAGTTTAATACTGAGGACTTTTGAAGCCGTACGTACAGACTTGATTCTGTCATAAAGTTTACAGTTTCTAAAATAATCCATGTCTAAATTAGACCGTGTCTTTGGTTGGACTGTTGCAACCGTGTACTGACACAGTCATTGC
This sequence comes from Congeria kusceri, assembly GCA_027627225.1. NCBI lineage: Eukaryota > Metazoa > Mollusca > Bivalvia > Myida > Dreissenidae > Congeria > Congeria kusceri. The sequence goes on from CM051025.1 coordinate 87,968,378, forward strand.
TTACGTTGCAGGCCAATGAGATCGCGTTCATCAACTCGCTGGAGGCCCAGAACAAGAGACTGGACATCATGTCCAAGCACCAGGAGTCAGAGGCCCGCCTGCAGGACATACAGGTACCATGAACCCTGGGGGCTTAACTAGCTTTCAGTTTGTATATGTATTATATAGGCCCCTCTCGAGGACATTCAGGTACTGTGAACCCCGGGGGCTTGACTAGCTTTCAGTTTATATATGTAATATATAGGCCAGCCTGCAAGACATACAGGTACCATGAACCCCGGGGGCTTGACTAGCTTTCAGTTTATATATGTAATATATAGGCCAGCCTGCAAGACATACAGGTACCATGAACCCCGGGGGCTTGACTAGCTTTCAGTTTATATATGTAATATATAGGCCAGCCTGCAAGACATTCAGGTACTGTGAACCCCGGGGGCTTGACTAGCTTTCAGTTTATATATGTAATATATAGGCCAGCCTGCAAGACATACAGGTACCATGAACCCCGGGTGCTTGACTAGCTTTCAGTTTATATATGTAATATATAGGCCAGCCTGCAAGACATTCAGGTACCATGAACCCCGGGGGCTTGACTAGCTTTCAGTTTATATATGTAATATATAGGCCAGCGTGCAGGACATTCAGGTACCATGAACCCCGGGGGCTTGACTAGCTTTCAGTTTATATATGTAATATATAGGCCAGCCTGCAAGACATACAGGTACCATGAACCCTGGGGGCTTGACTAGCTTTCAGTTTATATATGTAATATATAGGCCAGCCTGCAAGACATACAGGTACCATGAACCCCGGGGGCTTGACTAGCTTTCAGTTTATATATGTAATATATAGGCCCGCCTGCAAGACATACAGGTACCATGAACCCCGGGGGCTTGACTAGCTTTTAGTTTGTATATGTAATATATAGGCCCGCCTGCAAGACATGCAGGTACCATGAACCCCGGGGGCTTGACTAGCTTTTAGTTTATATATGTAATATATAGGCCCGCCTGCAAGACATGCAGGTACCATGAACCCCGGGGGCTTGACTAGCTTTTAGTTTATATATGTAATATATAGGCCAGTCTGCAAGACATACAGGTACCATGAACCCCGGGGGCTTGACTAGCTTTCAGTTTATGTATGTAATATATAGGCCCCTCTGGAGGACATACAGGTACTGTGAACCCCGGGGGCTTGACTAGCTTTCAGTTTATATATGTAATATATAGGCCAGCCTGTGAACCCCGGGGGCTTGACTAGCTTTCAGTTTGTATATGTGATATATAGGCCAGTCTGCAAGACATACAGGTACCATGAACCCCGGGGGCTTGACTAGCTTTCAGTTTGTATATGTAATATATAGGCCCCTATGGAGGACATTCAGGTACCATGAACCCTGGGGGCTTGACTAGCTTTCAGTTTGTATATGTAATATATAGGCCCCTCTGGAGGACATTCAGGTACCATGAACCCTGGGGGCTTGACTAGCTTTCAGTTTATATATGTAATATATAGGCCAGCCTGCAAGACATACAGGTACCATGAACCCCGGGGGCTTGACTAGCTTTCCGTTTATATATGTAATATATAGGCCAGCCTGCAAGACATACAGGTACCATGAACCCCGGGGGCTTGACTAGCTTTCAGTTTATATATGTAATATATAGGCCAGCCTGCAAGACATTCAGGTACCATGAACCCTGGGGGCTTGACTAGCTTTCAGTTTATATATGTAATATATAGGCCAGCGTGCAGGACATTCAGGTACCATGAACCCCGGGGGCTTGACTAGCTTTCAGTTTATATATGTAATATATAGGCCAGCCTGCAAGACATACAGGTACCATGAACCCTGGGGGCTTGACTAGCTTTCAGTTTATATATGTAATATATAGGCCAGCCTGCAAGACATACAGGTACCATGAACCCCGGGGGCTTGACTAGCTTTCAGTTTATATATGTAATATATAGGCCCCTCTGGAGGACATACAGGTACTGTGAACCCCGGGGGCTTGACTAGCTTTCAGTTTATATATGTAATACATAGGACAGCCTGCAAGACATACAGGTACTGTGAACCCCGGGGGCTTGACTAGCTTTCAGTTTGTATATGTGATATATAGGCCAGTCTGCAAGACATACAGGTGCCATGAACCCCGGGGGCTTGACTAGCTTTCAGTTTGTATATTAATATATAGGCCCCTCTGGAGGACATTCAGGTACCATGAACCCTGGGGGCTTGACTAGCTTTCAGTTTGTATATGTAATATATAGGCCCCTCTGGAGGACATTCAGGTACCATGAACCCTGGGGGCTTGACTAGCTTTCGGTTTATATATGTAATATATAGGCCAGCCTGCAAGACATACAGGTACCATGAACCCTGGGGGCTTGACTAGCTTTCAGTTTATATATGTAATATATAGGCCAGCCTGCAAGACATACAGGTACCATGAACCCCGGGGGCTTGACTAGCTTTCAGTTTGTATATGTAATATATAGGCCCCTCTGGAGGACATTCAGGTACCATGAACCCCGGGGGCTTGACTAGCTTTCAGTTTGTATATGTAATATATAGGCCCCTCTGGAGGACATTCAGGTACCATGAACCCCGGGGGCTTGACTAGCTTTCAGTTTATATATGTAATATATAGGCCCCTCTGGAGGACATTCAGGTACTGTGAACCCAGGGGGCTTGACTAGCTGCCTGTAAGACATACAGGTACCATGAACCCCGGGGGCTTGACTAGCTTTCAGTTTATATATGTAATATATAGGCCCCTCTGGAGGACATTCAGGTACCGTGAACCCCGGGGGCATTGTTCGCGAAAGTCCCAAATCCATTACTGGCCTTAGGTCTGGTAAACTATAATTAAGGCATGTCGTGGGAAGACCGGTCTTAATTCATGTGCATAAAGTGTCGTCCCAGATTAGCCTGTGCTAAATTGTAAGTTTGATCCTTACTCAGATAGCGTACTTTCTCAAGGACACCAGTTACTGGTTCTACCCAGGAAATGAAATCCAAAGTATCTCGATAACCCTCAGGCTATCAACATAATCTTTGTAAGATCAACAGGTTAAGAAAATAATAAATATCACTACAAAAAAATTAATTTCTTATTGCCCAATCATGATGTAAAATACACAGGTTTCAAAAATAATCAAACAACACTACAAAAAAAACATTTCTAATTGGCTACTAGCTGTTCAACATCAGCCTGACACTGACCTTTATGCATTAAAATATCGTACAGTGAATAAATTTATTTCCATACTGAAACCAAGCTAAATCAATGAAAAAGTAATCCACTAAAATACTATTATGGTATAATTTAACTTGTGAATCTCGTGCACAAACAAAAAAGAATTTAAAAATAAGAAAAAATTCAAGTGCATAATTTATGCTAATAGAATTCACGAGTGTCAGGTTAATGTTGCAGCGCAATATGTTGTTGTTTTCACGTTCACAGGATGAGAGGCAAAGGAAGCACGATGAGAAGCTGGCCAAGGAGGCTGCGGTGGAGGAAAGGCGTCGGGCGCTGCAGGCGGACAGGCTGGTGCGACTCCAGGAGATCCAGGAGCGCAGGAAGATCAAAGACGCGCGCGTGGAGCAGCAGATGGCGGAGAGGGAGACGGAGAGACTGGAGGCAGTCAGGGCCAAGGAGAAGTACGTATGAGGCTGAGGGTGTGAAATACCTTGTATAGTGGTATGCCTAGAGAGAAGCTGGTGACCAGTATACTACATGCTAGGCTTGGACTGGCCGAAGAGTGTTTTGTGTGTGTTCTATGTATTAAGTACTGAGAGACTGGAGACTGTCAGGCCAGGGAGAAGTACATGCGGGTCTATGGCGTGTCAGATACCTACTATGTGGGTTTGTCTGGGAGAGTAGCGGGTGACCACATAAGCCTTGAAATAGTAGAAAATTGTTGAAGTTTTATGCGTTAAGCACTAATAGCAAGACTCAAGAGACTAGAGGCCGTTGGGGTCAAGAATAAATATGTAATAGTTTAGCAGGGTGTGATGTCTCCTACTTTCAGCTGCTCTCCTCCTTTTGGATGTCAAATGTGATACACTGAGAAGGCTTACATTTTCTGCGTCCGTATGAAGTTGATGATATTTGGTGAACCCTTTTAGATAGGTAGGGTTACAAAGGTGTAATGGATTTGGTGTCCACCTTGCGACCAAGATGTCCTGGGTTGGATCCCCTCTTGGGGAGCGTTCTCAAGATCTTTTCAAATACACCAAGTACTGGTTCTTCCCAGGAAACAGACTCAAGAGTGTTTCTATAGGACCAAGGCTAAAATAAATAAGTTTGAACTAAATAGGTAGGGTAGTTTCCTATCCTGAAGTGCTTCTGAAATGTTGCTCCTGGTCGGGGATTTCAGATACCATGTAGACGGGTATACTGGTGACCACTTTAACTGGCAGAAATGTATTTTAGAGACTCTGTGTATTATTACTAAGCAATTAGTTCAAGACAGAGAGGCTTGATGTTGCCAGGTACAAGAAGATAACAAAAATGCAAAATTGAGAGCATAAGGGTAGACAGACGTATTGCAGCACTACAAGGAATTCTATTCTAATCTCGTGTACGAATCAGCATAGATGCATAATTTTATTATGTAGATCAAATAAAAAGTAGTAGGGATGGGACTGAATATTCGAAAATCGGATAATCTCCGAATATAAAAGAACGAATACGAATATTCGACTTTCAAAGTTATGTAAAGAACAAAATTTCTTTTAAAAAATCATGTTTTTTTCCGTTTTGATTGCAAAGTTTACATGAATTCTAGTCGTATATCCTGCCTAGCAGGTGGGCGGGGCAGTGTAATGTGTTTTATTAATAAAGGACCATGATAATGAATCGAATGCAGTGTAACATTGTTACAACACATGCCAAACATGTCCAATTAACAACAATTGATAATTGGCAGGGGGGGCCACGTCTTTACAAGGGCCGCAAATGAACGGTTTGTAGGAGACGCGAATATGACGCATTGTATCCACAAATAACAAAACTGGGCCATGTTGTGATAACGGTTTAACAGTTTGCACAAGGCTTACATCGTTGTTTATTATCCTTAAGTGACATCTATACGGTTAACTTGTTTACAGTAAATTACATTTACTCTCTAAGTAAACCAATCAAAATGATTCCATTATCAGCCAATCAATTTCTTTAACAAAATTAGCATGATCTGGTCAATCTTAATATACGTCACTTGTAAATTATTCTCCATTATATCAACACCGTATATTATACAAGAGTCTTGATTAATAAACAATGCCACCATCATGTGCTTGGAAGTACTTGACGCGGTCATTAGACAAAACCCAAACAACGTGTAATCTATGTAATGAGAAATTTGTGTACGGAACGATTAACAAATTAATTAACAATACATTTAACAATATCTTACATTTGCCTAACACTCACTAAGTTATATCGCTCATTTACCACTGAAACAAGTTAAAACAATTACGTACACGTAGTATACATATTTCGGATAGGTAAATATTTGGACAGAGTGCCGTTTATAGTAGTATTTACAAAAGGAATATTCAAATATATTTGAATACCTAAAACGAATATTCGAATATTGATTTCAGTATTCGGTTCCATCCCTAAAAAATAGAGTACCATATTGAGTTTAGTATGTTCGAATGATTTAATTGAAAACTTAGCATTGTCATGGGCAAATCGTGGGTAAATGATGGATTTTGGGTTACAACTGTTTGTATGAACCCTGGATAATATTCCGAATAAAAAGTTAGAATACATTATAAGCTATGAAACCAAAAACCTTAACTTCCTTTATGTAAACAGCACGTGTGTTATGTTGTCTCCAGGGATCGTGAAGAGAGGCTGGCCATCTTGTACGCCCAACACGAGGCCCAGAAACAAGAGTTGCAGAAGAAAATACAGCAGAAGGTGAGTTCACTGTATCGTTCATTTACGCTCTCCAGTCTTGAATATCAGTATTCTGATTTTACTGTTACGAGTTATTTCAGTTTTAGAATTAGCTAGAATTTTTCAACAGCCATAAGGGCAAGCAGTTGTTTTTCCTGAACGATGTACAGTGTTCCTTGCTTGTCCAGACGTTGTGGTTTTACCAGACCTCCCGACAGTGTACAATTTTACTGGACTTGTCCAGACGTTGTGGTTTTACCAGACCTCCCGACAGTGTACAATTTTACTGGACTTGTCTAGACGTTGTGGTTTTACCAGACCTCCCGACAGTGTACAATTTTACTGGACTTGTCCAGACGTTGTGGTTTTACCAGACCTCCCGACAGTGTACAATTTTACTGGACTTGTCTAGACCACTTACAGTTTTAATAGACTTTTGGAGACGACTACAGTTTTACCAGACTTGTCTAGATGGTCCCGGCTAGCTCAGTTGGTAGAGCGCTGGACTCTCAATCTGGGGTTGGTGAGTTTGAGCCCCAGCCCGGCCACATAACTTGTGTGGGGATGGGTCATGAAGTAATTTCTACGGCCATTCTCCCCCCCCCACCTCTGATTCAAGCAGGGCAGTTGTCAGTTACTGGCATAGGTTTGTGCACTTAGTGCTGGTAAACCGCTTAGATCGGCTAAGCTTGCCAGGAAAAGTGTGAGTAGGTTAACTGACCGACGTGATATGACTGAAAAACTGTTAAAAACAGCGAAAAATCTAAACAAACAAACAAAAACTAAACTAGACGACTTACAGTTTGACCAGACTTGTCAAAGGTTTTACAGACATTTGCAGAGACTGTGTAAGTCAGAACCTAAATTCATTGTTATTGCAAATTTTCCATATACCATATTAGCAAGAGGAGAGCTGTCAGCGTCACATGGAGGCTCTGAAGCAGATCCGTGAGAAGGCGTTCGAGATGAGCGTCCTGCATCACTCCACCGAGGATCACAACGAGGCACCCCGGATCACACCCTACCCCGTCAAGAAGATGTGCACCATCTGTAACGCACTGGTGAGTACTAGAATCTTTCCTGGGACCTTGCCTTTATCAGATTTCCTCTAATACCTGTTCAGTGGTCGAAACAAGCATGAGCCCATAAGCACTGCATCGATAAATTTTGAACTTGGCTTGCTCAGATTCTCCATTGCCATTTTCTTACTCGTAATTTATAATATAAGAATTCAGATTGGCTTGGCAAAACTGCTAATTTTCATTTTTACCTTTTTATCATTTCACAACAAGAGTTTTGTTCAACTATGTTATTAGATTACCGTAAAATATCTATATTTTGGGACACTTAAAAATAATTTTAAAAATTTGTGTCCGATAATTTGGATACACAAAAATATTCCCAAATTACAGGTGTCAGAAAATTTATAGACACTATGACAATATTGCAATTATGTTCGGATATGTCCAGTGTATAACGTTTTTCGCCGAATATACACGGATAGTATCGATTAATGATTGCGCTTGCTTGTTAAATACCACGCCGTATAGTATTAGTAATTTTTAGCGATGTTTGCAATTAATTTTAAATCATTTCATATGTATGATTTTGTTTCACAGAAAATTACGCCTAGACTGCATTTTTGTCGACTTAGTTCAAAGATGATTAAATTAAGCAGAATTTATTGGTAAATAATTAAGACTGGTTAAGACTGAATCCTTAATAGGACAATTTCAACGGCATATTTAATATACGATATTAGTATCGGTATACACAGCCGGGTAAACCCATTATTTATGGCACATGGCTCTTAACCCAATAACGCTAATGTAACGGTCCACCGCCTCCACTCATTCATCTGCGAGGTTTTATGACCTTCATCCCGTTGTAAAAACACATGTGCGATGTGTCACCGGATTAACGCAAACAGGTTAGAATTCTGCTAAAATACCACTGTCATACCAAATGTCCGAAAATTAAGATTCATTAATTATGGTTTAAAATCAGGATGTCCGAAAATATATAGTGACAAAAAATAATTATTTTGGCTAAAAAAAGGGTGTCCAAAAATTTACATTCTCCGAAAATATAGATATTTTACAGTAATTCAAAAACATGTATCAAAATCAACATGAAATGTTTGTTTTTTTGGAATGGATATAAGTAACTCTAGTCCTTAATGCATTTAAACTGAATAATTGTATTAGTTATTACAACTTCATTTGTGTTGTTTCCCTGTTGCAAATGCACTGACTTCATAGAATTTGAGGCTTACATTGTAAAGTTTAACCAACAAAAGTATTCTTAACAATATTTTTGTGGGTGATCCTGATAGTTTTAATTAGAGCGATGCGCTTCTGTTGCCATGGTAATGTCACTGTGTTGTCATGTTGCAGATCGCATCTGAGGTGTACTTGCTGAGTCATCTGCGAGGGAAGACCCACCAACAAGCTCTCAAGCACAACAACAACGGCATGTCCATGACCAAACAGGAAATTGTACGTAATATCATGACGCATACTGGGTTACATCAGTTCTTGTGGTCTTGTGTTGTTTATCCATATTAATTACACATGTAAAGTTGTTCGTTAATTAAAGAAGAATCAAGGCGAATATGTGTTTCATAAAATAGAACAATATTTTGTCAAAGTACTTAACTGTTGTGGAACAAATACCACAGCCTTTTCTGTTGTATATTTTTGTATATTGTTTTGCTGATACAAGATTGAACACAATAAAACAGCCGAACATAATCATGAATGAAACTGTTTTCTTACTGATGGATATGCTGAAATGAAACTTGAAAATCTCAACATTTTATGAACCTCAAAGCCAATATGGAATATGTATGCCCATCAGTATATTTCTGTATAATGTCACTGCTCCAGATAAGCTTTTGTACTGGGGGTAAATGTATGTGTTCTTTCTCCAGAATTTATAGGTTGTCTATGTCTATGTGGGATAAGTGGTACATCCAACAAGACACGTCATTTGAATACAATAGTATTACTTGTACGATTTCTGAACAGTTAAGACTTATTGCTAACTAAAGAATCATGTACAAAGTCAGGAAGGCCTGTCAAAACTCCCATCTCCTGTTTTTTAGTCACTAAAATAAGATATTACATGTATGTATGCAAACATGGGGAAAATTGTGCATAAATGTACACCCAAGTTTTAATTTCTCAGCCTTTATATACACCCAAATGTTTTATTTTCTCTGCGTATCTTACACATTTTTGTGCGTTATTTACACGTGTACCTGCCTCATTTGGGCCCCTGTATAAAGTGTGGGTATCATGTCCTATGTATCAAAAGTATTATAGCTGTAACTGTAACTGTGTGGTGTGTACAATGTGTGTGTCTGTGTTAGGAAACGTTCAACCTTGCCCACATTGTCAATGCACCGGAGAACAATACGCACCCGAAGATTGTGTCTGAGAAAGAGCGAATCAAGGCACTCAAGAAACGCTGCAAGAAGCTCAAACAGCGCATGAACACACGGTACTAGGGCTGGACTTGCTGAGTTTCTATTCCCGTGTAAACATACAACATGTCATAATGCAAGTGCACAAATAATATTGCATCTGAATTTGTTTGCAGGTGGTTGTTGTTAATGAATAGAAGTAATTGGTCATAATGTGTGTGGACAGTCTCTGGAATCACTTCAATATTAATAAAACATGGTGATTTCACAGTCGCGTGCAATGTAAATAAGTTGACTTCTTTTAATGTTGAATTACTAAGAATAATGTTATGATGAAGACACATGATGAGTCATGGTAAATGATAATGTAATTAGAAAAATAAGTACCTATGTGGCGCGTCGTGGGAAAACCTGACTTAATGCATGTGCGTGAAGTGTCATCCCAGATAAGCTTGTGCAGTCCGCACAGGCTAATCCGGGACAACACTTTCCGCTTAAGTGGATTTATGGTTAGAAGACACTTCATTGAAACAGAAAATACCATACAAGCGTAAAGTGCCATCCCGGATTAGCCTGTGCAGACTGCACAGGCTAATCCGGGACAACACTTTCCGCACATGCATTAAGACTGGTTTTCCCACGATGCGCCTCCTATATTTTCATGATTATATGCTTTTGCAATTGATTCTGTCTGAATCTACGATAGAACCTGTGTACTTGCTATTGAAATATGTGTGTAGTAATATACTTGTATTGGGAGTTTGGCCACATGTTTCACTCAGCGGCCCTGCCGCATAACTTTGTGTGGGGATTGGTTATAAGATAATTTACGGTCATTCTCCCCATACCTCTGATTCAAGTAGGGCAGTTGTCAGTTACTTGCATAAGTATGTGCACTTAGTTCTGGTAAACCGCTTAGTTCGGCTAAGCTTGCCCATGAAAAGTGTGAGTAGGTTAACTGACTGCCGTGATGTGACTGAAATGCTGTTAAAAAGGGCGAAAAATCCAAACAAACAAAATATATGTTTAGTATGTAATGGGAGTTCAGCCACAGGTATGTATATACCCATGAAATATATTCCTACCACTGCAGGGGACTGGAGTATGAGAATGCGCTCCAGGGCAAACAGCCGGTGATCGAGTCAGAAAACAAGGCCAAGTAAGTGGTCCATTCGGTGCATAAAAATTTCCAAACAGAGTCTCAGTATGCATGATTCATAAGTACATGTTGATTGTAAATTGATCCCAAAACAGCAAAAATGTGATGCCATTAACGTAAACATGTTACATTTGAGGAAACACAGGCTTAATGCATGTGCATCAAGTGTCGTCCCATATTAGCCTGTGCACTCCGCCTCATTTGTTTTTGGCAGTCAACCTGGGCATCGCATAAGTCTTTTCACTGAATCTATTCTACAAGTTAATGCAGGTGATAAATACTGCAATACAGTTCAACTTTGTTATATCAAAGTCACAGGGATTTCGAAATGACTTTGACATAGCCAAAGTATGACTTATCCGAATACAGACTACAAAAATATTGATCCCAAATGATTGATAAATCATACTATAAATAGTGTTTAATCTAGAAGGGCAGAGGGGCATGGCGCTTGACTTGGAAAAAGGGCTTTTTGTGCATAGTGACGCTGATAAAATGGGCATATTAGGTTTTAATAGTTTTTTTCCTGAAGTAATGTTTCAAACCAATTATGATATTTCATATTACTTAATGATTAATTTTACGTTTGATGATTATTTAAGCGCCGTTATGAACACATTTTAATTTTCCAATATAACTTGAGTTATATTATTACAAGATCAGAAAATTTATTTCTTTGTCATTCATAAGTATTTCCAATGTGCAAAGTGGGCAATCATACATGAACACTTATTGACAACTGTCAAACTAAAACTGTTTATGGGCAAGTCATGTTTATTAATGGTAAAAAACTTCTAAGTTATAACCTGGAATTATTTTTATTTTTCATCTTTTGTATTGTAGGATTTTTTTATTTGCACCCCTTGATGGATTATAAGTTGTTGCTGTTGATGATGACATTGCTACTAATATTTGTATAAATGGTGAAAAGCTTTAGTCAAGATTGAAAATTTCGAAAACAAACATTATTTTCAGATTGATGTTTCCGAATATGTATGTCCGAAATAATAGCCAGGTTTGCAATTCGTTTTTTTTCCACTGATTTTTATTTGCGGTTGGAAGAAATATTGTATACACATTTTTTATAATTAGTGATTAAAGACCACATTGAGTCTATATTTATATGCATTCTGCCTTTGTTATCACGTTTATCATAAAATGTACAAAACAAAAACATGTTATAAATTGCATATAGAAACGAGGCTGTTAAAAGCAGACAACTTGCTCTCATTTTTGTAACAAAATCAGCATTTTTTATTGTATCTGGACACAAACTCGTAAGCTGACTGACCCTACAGCTGATCTTGTCAGTTGGTGACAGATTAATATACCATAACATGCCATCACAAAGAGCCCTCGTTAATAGCGATACAGTCAGATAAGAGGGCATGAGGCGCTAATTGCTTTTGAAAACGGCAGGGTGAAGGATCAATAAAGGGGCGTGGTGAGGCGCCGCGCTGATTAGGCCTGGATATAACACTAATAAAATAGCAATAGTGTATGCATAGTTACTGTACTGTAAATAAAGGATAATTTACTCAATGGAATGACAGGCTTAATCACTAAAACTTGTGGAAAGAAGTGGTAAGATGTTTGCTATGTTGACCGTGGTCGCATATGTCTTGCCATGGGCGTTAACACTTTAAAACAAACACATAGAAAAAAGTGTGAAAATACTTGTTGGCATTTGAAACCACTTTTACATAACCGAAACTTGGAGTTTAAGTTTGGGACAACTATATTTGTTTTATATAAAATAAGAAGACAGTTTGGAAACTAGTTTCCACTTCGACTTATCGGGAACTTTGACTTCAGCGATCAGTCTTCACGAATAAATTTTGAAATCAGTGGACTGTTGGTACACTAAACCAGCTCAAAAGACTGAACCGGAATACAATTAAGTGGACCATAGTTTGTACCTTTTCTTTCACTCTTCTGTATTCAATTTGTAAAAGAAATAATTATAAACAATCAAGGTTTATAGACTGTCAATAGATGAAAAAGGTATATTTTCTTTTTTAAATATGATTTTCTTAATGACCAAAGGACTGTAAATTGATGGACTGTCGGTCCAGTTAACTTATAAATTTTGCTGGACCGAGCAAAAATTTGAAGGACTGGGTCCACTGTCCACTGGTTTATCGTGAAGACTGAGCGAGTTTGTGATAACAAAGTTAGGCAGTAGTTGAAAGCTGTGTGTGTATGCTACAGGTTACAGAAGACCATCCGAGACATCAACAAGTACCTCCAGTCAACGGAGAGCGGCCCCTGGTCCCAGAGCAGGTTGTCTGCCCTTGACCGAGCCCTGGGGGAACTCCACAGGGTCTTTGACAAGAAGGTGACCAGAATTCTCATCTTTATCATGAATTGTGTCTTTGTGTCCTTCTAGTCCAGATGCAGAAGTTTACAAAAATTTAAGAAATAGTAGTCATCTGTAGTGGACTAATTTTTGAATGCTTAATCGGATAAACTGTCTGCACAAATAAGTGTAGAAGGGTAGAATGTAGAGAAATGGCTTACGTACACTTATAGGTTAGGGAGATTTTCTTAAATGTTCATGTAAATGGAATAATGTATCAATGCTAGAATATTATATGTTATTAAATAAGTAATTTGATACAAACCCTGTCATTTGTCTGAGGGCAGTTGTATTTGCCATAGGCTGAAGGTTATTAACTACTTTATTAAATAACTATTCATTAATATCATGTTTCTGGCATCTCTTCACCTTCAGAAGACAAGCTATTCCAATTTTACTAATTCAGGGTTCGCAATGGTCTTGAAAAGTCCTTAAATTAGGGTATAGCCTTGAAAAAATGCCAAAATGGTACTTGAATTTGATACAGAGTCCTTGAATTTCTGAAAACAACCTTGACTTTACATTTGCCATAATCGAAGTATAAGTACATGAAAAAATTCAAGACGAGCTTTGAGTTTTTTTGTTGTTTTTTTAAGTTTGTCCACAATTAAGTATGAATACGCTGTAGGTACGTTATAATTTGGGTACGAATCGAGGCCTTGTGTACTACATCAATATTGCAAATGGTGGCACCCAGTGAATTACCGTGATGGGTAAACATGGAAAACAGTGTTCATTCAAACAGAAATGACTTTAGAACTACAGTTGGTTGAAGTCAAGCAAATTATCAATGTTCTGTTAAAACGATAAATTTTTATACATGGGCGAAAGCGCACTGTCATCACATAAAAATAGACTACAGACGTATAGTAGTCGAAAACATAAAAAGAATGTTGATCTTACTGCGCTTTTTGCAAATGATGGCATGTTTTTCACAAAGCAAGAGGACTAAGACAAAGCTGCCAAAGTGATAGTGGACACATGTGGACTTTACAGTGACCAATCATCATTCTATAATTAAAATTGCACATGCACATTTTTTGTGCACAGTTCCTAGGCAGAGTACCATAGCAGGCAAGGTTAGTTATTTGTAGAAAATATAAGACAGTTTTCATGTATTTGGCAGTGTTACGAATCGCTTCTTAATTTCTGGAAATCCGTAAGTCTAAGCATCCAATTCTTGGTTTGATTCAGTGATGTTTTATGTTGCACTTATTTGTTTTTAACAGTGAAGGCTACTGATTATTTTGTAAAGATACTATTTTGTCTTTAACATTTCAGTTAATTTGATGTAAAAATAACACATATGCTTAAGTGGCTTATTGATGACCCTTGCAAAGTTGTTTTTAAAGTCTATAAACGTAAAAATATTTGCCTTGAAAATCACAATTTTACCCTTGAAAAGTCCTTGTATTTGTATGCAAGACTTGAGTATGAACCATGTAATTGTTCATATTTTCAATTCAAGTGTATCTGCTGCAACTGTTTGTTTAAAAATGTAATCTTGTAGAATTAGCAAACATTTACTATGACAGGTACCCGCTAAGGTCAGGCAGCATCATAAAACCCAGTGTTTCTCTCATGAGTATTTCAATCAGCAAAATTTGAAAAAAAAAGTAATTGCAGATCACTATTAACACGCTAAGAAAACAAGATGGCAGCTGTTCCACACATTTCAGCTGTGAATCTGTATCACTGTTTCTGCAGTGTCTAATTAGCCAATCAAATTCCATAAAAATGTGGGCTTTGTATCTGTATCACTTTTTGGCCTGGGGCTGATGACTGAATTGGCACTGTTATCGAGGAGTCCTTTCTGTTATAAGACGAGGCAACTGTTGTGTTTCAGGGCACACAATGAACAGTTATTTAATAAGATAAAATACATGCCAGAAGTTCTATGTGTTTTGACTTTAGCATTTTTGTATGATGTATCAATCAATAGAAATTAATCGATGTTGTGATTAAAACTTGCTTAGATTCAAAGTATGGGTTATGCTGTAGCATTAGTATGTTGACTATGTGACAACAGGTGCTTGCTGACCAGACAAGTTTCCGTCTACATGGAGGTCTGACCACACTGTGTCGTATTATGCAGCTTGTCGACACAGCCAACATACAGACTGCGCCTCCTATACCTCAGAAGTAAGTCGAGAACTTGTGGGTGGTGAGTTTTGGTGGAATGGGAGGAATAGATGGTATGAAGGTGGGGGTTAGCCCTATGATTCAGAGAAAATTGTTACAGTAAATATTATATTTGATTATTGCATATGTTACTTTATAAAGTAACACATTTACGTTAAAAAACAAACATTATGTGGTTGATTTCAACATCGTAATATTAGGTGTGCCAATTATGGATAATCGGCAAAACAATGTGACGTCATTTCCCGAAAATGGCGCGCTATTTCTCAGCAACTACTGCCCAGATTTGAAGAAACTCAATGGGTGGTATATAGTGCACCATTCTTGTCTGGGCTATTTCTCAGCAACTACTGCCCAGATTTCAAGAAACTCAATGGGTGGTGTGTAGTGCCCCATTCTTGTCTGGGCTATTTCTCAATTAGAAAACATTAAAAGGGACTGTTATTAGATTTATTGATTTATTGTACTAAATGGAAAGAAAAAGTATAGGAAAAACAGATTTGATCTACCGTACTTCAGCAATTGAATATCTTGGACCCGCGATCAACATTCATACATCGATAGAGAAGCAAGTTTGAACATTTATTAATATATATATTTTTCGTATAAACCACTATTTGTATTATAAAAAATTTAATACGGCAGAGCCCTAGCCGTATAACTATGCGTTTTCGGCTACTTTCTTTATGTTGTCAAAATTAGGAATTACATGTATAGCCATTGCATTTGATAATTTAACTGGTTTAATGACATAGCGCCAATACAAATAATACAGAAACTCTTTTATTTGACATATGCAATAAAAAGGTCAAAAAACGGCTCCGATGTGACATCTGTCCATAATGGCACACGTGATAAGCAATGTCCCTCGGGCTAAAGCCCTTGGGCTATTCCTGAGTAGGTGTGCCATTATGGACAGATGTCACACCGGCGCCATTTATTAACCTCTAAATAATGACCTAGTGTGAAATCAACATTTGTCAAAAACTGCATCATTTGAGATAAAAAGCTAGAGGATGTCGTCTTGATATGGCCCAAGTCGCCGCAACATAAGATAAAAATATCCTGCTCTGGGTCACATTAGTGAAATAGATATTTCATAGATAGATGGATAAATGTATTCAGGTTAAAACACACAAGTTTGTAACACATGAAAATTTCAGTTAAAGAAACAATGGTATTACTAATCTGTGATTCTTAAAACAATCAGACTTGTCTGGTCAAACTTTCATCTGTGAAAGAGTGTTCGATAGCAGTGCAAAAAGAAGTAAGACATTCGAAATTGTTTCCTGTTTAATTGTTTCGGATGTTTGTAATGTCCAGCTGGTGTTGCAGGTTGCTGGTGCTGACATGCCAGGTGATGTTTGTAATGTCCAGCTGGTGTTGCAGGTTGCTGGTGCTGACATGCCAGGTTTCCTGTTGAATTGTTTCGGATGTTTGTAATGTCCACATGGTGTTGCAGGTCGCTGGTGCTGACACGCCGGGTGATGTTTGTAATGTCCACCTGGTGTTGCAGATCGCTGGTGCTGACATGCCAGGTGATGTTTGTAATGTCCACCTGGTGTTGCAGGTCGCTGGTGCTGACATGTCATGTGATGTTTGTAATGTCCACCTGGTGTTGCAGGTCGCTGGTGCTGACATGCCAGGTGATGTTTGTAATGTCCACCTGGTGTTGCAGGTTGCTGGTGCTGACATGCCAGGTGATGTTTGTAATGTCCACCTGGTGTTGCAGGTCGCTGGTGCTGACATGCCAGGTGATGTTTGTAATGTCCACCTGGTGTTGCAGGTCGCTGGTGCTGACATGCCAGGTGATGTTTGTAATGTCCACCTGGTGTTGCAGGTCGCTGGTGCTGACATGCCAGGTGATGTTTGTAATGTCCACCTGGTGTTGCAGGTCGCTGGTGCTGACATGTCATGTGATGTTTGTAATGTCCACCTGGTGTTGCAGGTCGCTGGTGCTGACATGCCAGGTGATGCGGCAGGCCTGCAAGGGCCACTATGACAACTGCCACTACATGATGTTCAACAACAAGATCAGCGTTGTCATAGAGCTCACCATTCACCAGCTCACTGTGAGTATGATATGTAATGTATGTTCTCTGTTCTCAAACATAGAATCTGCAATATTTTAAAGTTGTAAAAATCGCAATTATTTGACAAGCTTGTTAGGTTTGTTATCTCATAATTATGGTCTATGTTTATTATTAAACATATATAATAAAAAGTAGCTTAACTGAGTTACTGTTTAATATTTTCCCAAAACCCAGAGAATCTGGTTAAAACTAGAAAATAGACGGGAAAACAATCTTTGACTGCTAAATGTTGAACTTTTTAAATAATTTAAAATCTCAGACAAGACTGAATTTTCTCTGTCCAATCAGCTGATGTTACCAGCGGAATCCAGCAACTCTGCCCCGCCCCTCTTGGATGCCATGCCCCCCACGCCGCCCAAACTGCCATACAACCTCTTGGGTATCAGCCTGCTGCAGCTGCTGACCATCATGCTGACCTGCCTGGCCAAGAACAGTCCGTCCACCAAGTCCAGTGAGGCCTCCCTGGAACGCATGTCCAACACCATGGATGCCTTCACCAGCCGGGGAAACGACATCATCAGGTTTGTACACGACCAGTATGGGCACCGTGTACATTGTTTGTGTTGTGTGGTGTATTTTAGTATTTAAAACGAATCGATATCAGGGGCGGCAAAATCTTTTGGTACTGTGTAGTTTGTTAGTGTTGTATGGCCAACACTTTGAATCCCTTAACCAGCCAAGTTGCTGTCAATATGGCATCACTGTAGACACCTTCACTAGTCGAGGAAAAAACATCTTCAGGATTGTACAGGAACAGTTTTTATGCTCCCCAAAAAAATTTCAGGGGATCATATAGTCGCCACTTTGTCCGTGTATCCGTCCTTCCATCCCACTTTCTTGTCCCTGCTGTTTCCCAGCAACAACTGGCCAGAATTAAATGAAACTTTATGGGAAGCTTCATTACCAAGAGGAGGTGTGCAAATTACCAGGACGTTCCGCTTCAGTGATTTTTCTCTTTGAACATTTCTGAAATTAGTACATAGTGCACAATTCTTGTGCTGGCTATTTCTCAGCAACTACTGGCCGAAATTCAATGAAACTTTACGGGAAGCTTCATTGCCAAGAGAAGGCGTGCATATTACCAGGATGTTCCGCTTCAGTGATTTTTCTTAGAGTTATGGGACTTTGAAGATTTTGATAATAAGTATATAGTGCACAATGATTGGCCTAGCTATTTCCCAGCAACTACTGCCCAGATTTCAAGAAACTCAATGGGTGGTATGTAGTGCACCATTCTTGTCTGAGCTATTTCTCAGCAACTACTGCCCAGATTTCAAGAAACTCAATGGGTGGTATATAGTGCACCATTCTTGTCTGGGCTATTTCCCAGCAACTACTGCCCAGATTTCAAGAAACTCAATGGGTGGTATATAGTGCACCATTCTTGTCTGGGCTATTTCTCAGCAACTACTGCCATGATTTCAAGAAACTCATTTGGTGGTATATAGTGCACCATTCTTGTCTGGGCTATTTCTCAGCAACTACTGCCATGATTTCAAGAAACTCATTTGGTGGTATATAGTGCACCATTCTTGTCTGGGCTATTTCTCAGCAACTACTGCCCAGATTTCAAGAAACTCTATGGGTGGTATATAGTGCACCATTCTTGTCGGGGCTATTTCTCAGCAACTACTGCCCAGATTTCAAGAAACTCCATGGGTGGTATATAGTGCACCATTCTTGTCTGGGCTATTTCTCAGCAACTACTGCCAAGATTTCAAGAAACTCAATGGAGCTTCATTACCAAGAGTAGATGTGCTTATTACCAGGATGGTCCACTTAAAATGATTTTGCTTGGAGTTATTGGACTTCAAAAATTGCTAAAATTAGTATAAAGTGGACAATGATTGTCCAGGCAATACCTTAGCAACTACAGCTGAAATGTCATTAAACTTCATGGGGAAGCTTCATAATATATGAGGAGTTTTGCAGATAACAAGGATGTTCGGCTTCAATGATTTTGCTTGCAATTATGGGACTTTGAAGATTGCTAAAATTAATATATAGTGGACAATTATTGTCCATGCAAATTCGTAGCCACAGATTTGGTCCTGCAGTGATTGTTTACTATTTTATTATCTCACACCTTCTAATTCCATTCCTATTGCTTGACAAAGAGCATTGAAAACATTCATCAGCCTAGGAGAGCAATTCTTAAGGTTTGTATGCGACCAGTATGGGTACCTTGAATGTCACAGTTATGTAAATATAATAAAGACATATTTATTTACTAGAGACAAAACAGAAAAGCAAAAAAACAACAACATTATTTCTCCAAGCCATATCTAAATATATACATGTATACATTTTATCCTATTGAACAAAGATTTTTGTTTTATGTGTATATATACACGTATAAATTTGATAATATGGGTTTTATACTTGGTCAATGAAACAATGAAACAGAGTAATGAATCTAACCACTTGTTCAGGATAAAAGAAAGGGATTGGAAATTTTTCATTTCTAAATTTAAATGGACTAATTATTCATGGTTTCACTATTATTGTTTAATCTACAAAAGGATGATTCAGCGTGACACTTGGAGTTTGCCTTGGAATGATTACTTCAAATTTACTTGATAAATTATACACTGTTCCACATAGAATTTGCAATTTTGAAAAGCAATGTATTAAAGTCATCATTTGATTTAATTATAAACTGACCAAATACTTCAGCCATTTTTTTTTAATGGCTGTTTAGTTGACATTCCAGGTAGATAACTGTGTTTCTAATGGACTCCAATTTTTGGTTACTTCCCTTGCACTATAGCTTGTTTAAGCATTACAACTAAAATTTCTATTTTGAGGTTAAAAAATTAGCATGCAAATAATTTGTTAATTTGAAGCATGTACATGATAATTTTCCTAACATTTAAATTGTAGATTTCCTTGCACTCTAGGTAATTTTGTGTAAAGTTCAAGTGGCAATAATGGTTAATAGCAGAAAATCTGAACATATATCAGATCAATTCTTTGTTCAATCAGTTAGTAGTTTGGCAATGAGGGTAATTCATACGTGTGTACAGAATTTCAGAAATTACTACAATATGTTATACACAAATTTGGGGGAATTATTGTAACTTTTGTAATTATTACAACAAAAGTGTATTGTTATGAAGATATTTTTTACATATATCATGAAAGTACCAGTTCTCGAACCTCTAAGGATGTACCCTGGCCTGTGAACTTTGTTGCAAAAGCATTTTTGAAAACAACATTATAGATCAATATTTCAGACTCTGATACACATGTTTATACATTAATAGTGACACAGATTATGTCTATTTTAGAAAATTTACACTGTATTATGTTGCCACCCTGCTATTTAAACTGTCATGGCGGCCTAAAAATAGCTTACCTATTCTCGACCCACAGCTATAAATAAAGAACACATGGTGTATCACATGATTATGACGTGTCTTTCCAATGCAGCCGATAGGGGAGCTCAAAGGGGAGTTTTTCTTTCAGAAAAATACTTTTAATTTAAGAAATATGTACATTTATTTTAAATGCATAAAAGGTCATAGTTTTCAATAAAATTGTTTAACAAAACAAAATTATAATAGTAAATACATGTTTTTGATGCATATTTCCGATAAATTTGCTACGATTGTACAGATTGTTTACCATAGCATCGGTACACATAATCTGATGACGTCATACGCACTTTGCTTACATGTAAACAGCGCACAAACGAAAGGTTCGAAAATAGGTGAGGTTCGAGAAAAGGTACCTACATGATATAAGGAAGTTTGTGTTGATTTAGCGAAACAAAAGTTTAAACTGTGTACACACTTTTACTTATTTCATTTTTTTTTTTTTAAATGCCTGTAAATGCGAACATTTATCGATGTTCTATTATATTGGATCCATATTTTTGCAATTGCCATCCTAAATAACAAGCTGAATATCAGGTTCAGCTTGTTTTGTGAACATGGTGCCTGAAGAAAGAGCTGTAAGACAAACGTCTTTGTCCTGGGCCCGTATTCACGAACCAATTCCTAGACTTAAGAATAAAGAGAGGCGTGTCATGGGAAAACCGGACAAAATGCATGTGCGTAAAGTGTCGTCCCGGATTAGCCTGTGCAGTCCGCACAGGCTAATCCAGGACGGCACTTTCCGCCTACAGTGGATTTATGTTTAGAAGAGACTTCATCGAAACAGAAAATACCATAAAAGTGGAAAGTGCCTTCCTGGATTAGCCTCTGTGGACTGCACAGGCTAATCCGGGACGACACTTTACGCACATGCATTTAGACCGGCTTTTCAACGACGCGCCTCAACGAATATTCTTGAACTGGTTCTGTTCTGAAAAAGGTTGTTAATTTGAATTTTACCTGGAATAAACCATCACAAATTTTAGCATTCTTTATTTAGACAAGTTCAGGAATTTCCTGGACGAGTTTAATAAAATGTGGTATAAAATTACAATGAATGTCAGATCTTTTTTATCATGTGCTTTTAAACGAAACAAAAATCTTCTAATTTTTACCAAAACGTTGATAAATCCAAAAAGTTGTGTACTGACGTGACGTCATTTCATGTTGATGACGTCATTTCACCAAAATAACGTCATCTGATTGGTCAGTCAAAGAATATGTAGCCAATGAAAATGCTCAAAATGTTATCTTACACATGTGTAAGATAGAAATATTCGTAATGGTTGTATTTGTAACATGGGAAACAAGGTATAGCATGTGATAAAAGTATTATTTCTTGAGTCTAAGTCTAGTCTTTATTCTTAAGTCTAAGAATGGGTTGGTGAATATGGGCCCTGAGCATATTATATCATGCTCCCAGGATATTTTCTGAGGCTGACAATGGGACCCAGGTTCTAAGTTTGGGCAAAAATTACCGCAATAAATTTGGTGATAGTTTACAAAATACCCAGGGGCTATATAACTCACAATTTTAAAGAAATTTTTGATGGGAAAATGCCTACATACAGACCCTGTTAAGTAAGGTAAAAAAGATCCTGTTTTGGAAAACTACTAAGATGATGTCAAATTTCATGTATCTTGAACCTCCAAAGTTCAAAAAATATAGCTTTATCATCTTCATTTGCTGGCCAACAAAAATGTTCGCTTTTTGCGAGCTGTCAGGTGCTCAAAAATGCTTCCTCAACAAATCTGTGTTGCTAACATGCACTGCAAATAGTATTGGAACTATTCTTTTTATTTTATATGCATATAATGTTGCAACTGAATGCACGAAATATGATTTATTATCAAATGATCAGGTAGATAATATTTCACTGGTGGTAATAAATATACTTTTCAAGCCTATAATTTATTTGGAGATTGATATACAAGTAATTTAATGCAAAATTAAATGTAGCGCTTGATAATTAATTATCGCTTGTGACAACATTATATTGTCGTAACTCAAAGATTGGATTCCCATATTGAAAAATGATATATTTTGTCCATTACATTTGAAGAAATTTTTAATGCTATGGCTGACACAACTTGTGGAAATCAATCAGCGAACCGTGATAATCTTGGTTCGTCTATTCATATGCAACGTGATTGATACAGTATTGATCTCGAAGGCTCGTATTTCTGAGGCAGATTGTGATATCTTTTCTGTTGTTGTCAGCCTTGATTAACGGCTATCTTCTGCCAATATGTAACCCTGTATAGAGCCGTCACGTCCAGGAAATGTGACAATATTCACTTAAATTGAATATTTGTAAAACCAAATAATTTCTGTACATATTTCATTTTTCCATCAATAACTGGAAATGAAACTTCCATTTTGTAATTGTGACAGAAAATTAATTTGTTTATCAAAGATAACTGCTTAATGTTATTGGATATTATCATTTATCTTAAGCCAAATATCAATGAAACTTTTGAAAAGACGTCTTGAAATTTAGCTTGTTTGGAGTCAGTCTCAGTGATAAATGTTTGTGAAAATAAATGGCAGTATCTCCTGACTGGTTTTATTTTCAAGCCCAGAGATCATGGGGGTTTACGAAAATGATCCGAGGGGGTTACATTGCACCATAACTGATGGAAATACCAGAAATGCCATTTGCAGACAGATACCATGTGCCTAATCAATATTACTTTTTCATAGATTTCAACATGATGCATGGCTTCTAGGCGTGAAAATAGACTGCACAAAAAGTTTAAGATTATCTTGCAATCAAGAAGGCAATTTTTCCGATAAGAGACAAGAGAGTAATACACTTCTGAGATCAGGTTAATGAATATTCATGATAAAAATTGGATACCCACATGGACACAGAGTTTATCTCTTCTCCATTAACTTGAGTTCAAAGCCGGCTGTTGAAGTCGGAAACTGGATAGAGATTCATGGACAAGTGTTTCCTGTTTGAGTTAGGATTGATGCAGATATGGCCTGACTGGGCAATGTTACCCCACATTTAACCCTGGACACATTAATGGCTGCTGTCCATAGGCGGGCAGAGATACTGTCAGGAAACAGTAATGACTGCTGTCCATAAGCTGGCAATGGCCCTGTCAGGAAACAGTAATGACTGTTGTCCACGGACTTGTAGTGGCTCTGTCATAAACCAGTGGCCTGTGGAGGGAAAGCTTCCACAGGAATCCTGGCACTTGAAAATGGAGAGGTCATAGTTGGTGGCACCAGTGTGTATTATAATTCACTAGAAAATGGCCATTATCTATACAAATGTACATATGATACAGGGATGCTCAAGCTTTATAAGGTCTTCGGTGCCTTGGTAGACTCTCTAAAAAATGAAACTTTCAACTGATGGATGTCATTACGAGCCAATGAACCTAACTGTGCAAAGGGCAAAGTTTAAATTATGCTTACGTTTGGACACAAGTTGAATGGGGGTTTTTTCACTTGGACAGTAGTTAGTATTAATGTGTAAACTTTTCTTTATTATCAAATATATTATGAACAATATATATTATAAATTACACATTTTCAAATAAATGTTTGAAAATAACTGTCGGTTTCCACCATTTCTGTTAAATTGTTCCATTACCATCCCCATTTTTCTTTCCTTGTACTATGTTAGAATGTTGGATTTTACTGGAATATCTCAGGTATTCTGTATAGAAACTCTTATGAAATTCAAGTAAATTTTGCAGGGACAGTCGGTGATTTTCATGTTTTGACACCTAATATATAATAGTAATACATTTTGTTTATTCAGGTGATCATTGTTCTTCCTGATTAATTGGATGACAATGTCTGTGGTGTACACATAATTTGGTTTAAGGGGCTTTCCTGTATGGAGTAAGATGGTAAATCCAAACGCTGATAGTGTAGAAAGACTGTTGGCGAGAAAAGGAAAGAAACCAAAATCAAGGGCAATAGAGTGCAAACATTTTCGAACAGAAAGGACACATGAAATAGAATGTTTGCAATGCCATTGTTTACACAAGACAAATCAAACTTCTCAATGTTACTCCCTACTTTCACTATCGTGGTTGATAAATAGTTGTTTGCAAACTGCTAAATGCAAACGCAATAATATGCATAACAGTAAACGTGTCAACTAATCCGAAATAGCAGGTGGAGCATATAAATTTGGGAGTATCAATTGTTGGTGCTTTGTAGCCTGCAATGAAAATGTAGTTTATGCAATTCAGTCTCTCGAAATACCGCAACTTAAGACCGTTGGATTCCGCCAACAGTCTGAAAACCCATAGGACTGTGGTGCTGCTTTCAAAGGGTTCCATGTGGACAGGCAGTTTGAAGTTTTATTTCTTAAAAAATGATGACTATGTCTGGCAGACTAATTATTTTATGTTTTGCATTTGGAAATAAAGGATAGAGTGAAGGTCATTGTGAAATAATACATTATTTAAAACAACAAATATGCAATGAAGCTGTCTGTGCATTCAGGAATGTTTGAAATTGATTTTTTTAACTTTGTAGTTTCTACGAAAACCTATTGAAACAATCTCGGCAGTATTTTATTTCACCCAAGTGACATCATAAACACAGCACAAAGATTTGAAACGTGTTTTTCTTGCAATTTGAAATAGTAATTTATTGCAGTAGCAACTTGCACCTTGATGTATCAAACAACATCAGATGCCTATGTCTGTCATAGCTGAACTTCTAGCCGCTTTGTTTTTGCAACCTCGTTGCCACACTGTCTGGGTCTATGAAATATTTCTGTCTTTATGGCTTTCGCTGTTGTTCTGAGGTGATATGGCTGATCAATCAGATAAGGAGTGAAGTTTTGTTCAGTATTTATTATAAATGAGTTGCAAGTGTGAAATTGCTGCATCATTATTGGACACCCCAGTCTTCACAATATTATTAGGAAGCACTTGCCCATTCAGACATATGCATAAGGCGTACAATTTCAGCTTGCCTGAATCTACTCTGTGATGAAATACCAAATCTAGAGATAACTTGATCATGATTAAAAGGATAATTATTATGTTCATATAGTCTTATGGACAGAAAATAAGGTTGTTGTTAAATATTTAGAATAAAATGTCTGTGATTCAGAAAATGGATATTAGAAATGCAGAAATATGAAAACTTAACCAGTGTCACTGAAAATGTATTGTAATGAACAAAACATTAACATAATAATTGATATATTTAGAAAATTTTAAAATCAGTACCAGAACCAAATCTGTCATTAGATTTAGTGCTTTACTTAAAAGCGACTTCTTTTAAAGACAATCAGGGAAACAAAAAATTGCTTCGAAGTACTTCCAGTATCTCTTTATTTGTCTGATTTGGAAAAACTTTGTTCAAAGTTATTGCCCATGCATAGTTGAGCAGCTGTGATTTCTACCACTCGGTAGGGAGTGCCACTAGTTACGCAAGCAGATGAGCTGTTTATGATGCAGAACTTTATTTGTCACCATTTCTGGAAATTTCAGGCAATTTTATGAGAAATGGTTTCAAGAGATTGCCTGGATTTCATCCCTTTTGCCAGGCATGTCTGCCCGGATCCTGTTCCCTGCTAATGTGAATTTTACACCTTCAATGGGAAGTCAGAAAAATATTTATTGGCCACCATCATGGATGCCTTTGTCATTAAATCATGGTTTCGTCATAGTTTTATGAGTCCAAGTCCATTAGGAAAAGAACATGTTTTGGTAATGAGTTGATTTTATGAGTCTATTAATCCGTAACTTTTTTAAATAACTTTATGTTCGGGGTGGGGGGTGGGGGGGGGTTAGTTTTTCAATAAGAATGTTGAATGTAATAGGTACAAACCTAAAGGGTGTGGAGTGATTGATCTGGAAACATGTTACACAAGGTCTGATGTTACAGTCCAGGATAGCCTTATAAAGTGTCTTCAAATGAGTAATTACGCAGAGCTCGGGGAAAGTGAAAGGTGGCCAATACAGTCCTACTCAAATGCCTGAACCAGAGCAACCACTAGAGCTGATGCTTATCGGAGTTAGTTATCTCTCCTAACTGTTCACAGCACATAGATATGTCAGTCCCGCTGTGCTGGAGTTAGTTACCTCTCCTAACTGTTCACAGCTCATAGATATTTCAGTCCCGCTGTGCTGGAGTTAGTTATCTCTCCTAACTGTTCACAGCTCATAGATACGTCAGTCCCACTGTGCTGGAGTTAGTTATCTCTCCTAACTGTTCACAGCACATAGATATGTCAGTCCCGCTGTGCTGGAGTTAGTTACCTCTCCTAACTGTTCACAGCACATAGATATGTCAGTCCCGCTGTGCTGGAGTTAGTTACCTCTCCTAACTGTTCACAGCACATAGATATGTCAGTCCCGCTGTGCTGGAGTTAGTTATCTCTCCTAACTGTTCACAGCTCATAGATATGTCAGTCCCGCTGTGCTGGAGTTAGTTACCTCTCCTAACTGTTCACAGCTCATAGATATGTCAGTCCCGCTGTGCTGGAGTTAGTTACCTCTCCTAACTGTTCACAGCACATAGATATGTCAGTCCCGCTGTGCTGGAGTTAGTTACGTCTCCGAACTGTTCACAGCTCATAGATATGTCAGTCCCGCTGTGCTGGAGTTAGTTATCTCTCCTAACTGTTCACAGCACATAGATATGTCAGTCCTGCTGTGCTGGAGTTAGTTATCTCTGCTAACTGTTCACAGCTCATAGATATGTCAGTCCCTCTGTGCTGGAGTTAGTTATCTCTCCTAACTGTTCACAGCTCATAGATATGTCAGTCCCGCTGTGCTGGAGTTAGTTACCTCTCCTAACTGTTCACAGCTCATAGATATGTCAGTCCCGCTGTGCTGGAGTTAGTTACCTCTCCTAACTGTTCACAGCTCATAGATATTTCAGTCCTGCTGTGCTGGAGTTAGTTATCTCTCCTAACTGTTCACAGCTCATAGATATGTCAGTCCTGCTGTGCTGGAGTTAGTTACCTCTCCTAACTGTTCACAGCTCATAGATATTTCAGTCCTGCTGTGCTGGAGTTAGTTATCTCTCCTAACTGTTCACAGCTCATAGATATGTCAGTCCTGCTGTGCTGGAGTTAGTTATCTCTCCTAACTGTTCACAGCACATAGATATGTCAGTCCAGTGTGCTGGAGTTAGTTATCTCTCCTAACTGTTCACAGCACATAGATATGTCAGTCCCGCTGTGCTGGAGTTAGTTATCTCTCTTAACTGTTCACAGCTCATAGATATGTCAGTCCCGCTGTGCTGGAGTTAGTTACCTCTCCTAGCTGTTCACAGCACATAGATACGTCAGTCCCGCTGTGCTGGAGTTAGTTATCTCTCCTAACTGTTCACAGCACATAGATATGTCAGTCCCGCTATGCTGGAGTTAGTTATCTCTCTTAACTGTTCACAGCTCATAGATGTCAGTCCCGCTGTGCTGGAGTTAGTTACCTCTCCTAGCTGTTCACAGCACATAGATATGTCAGTCCCGCTGTGCTGGAGTTAGTTATCTCTCCTAACTGTTCACAGCTCATAGATATGTCAGTCCCGCTGTGCTGGAGTTAGTTATCTCTCCTAACTGTTCACAGCTCATAGATATGTCAGTCCCGCTGTGCTGGAGTTAGTTATCTCTCCTAACTGTTCACAGCACATAGATACGTCAGTCCCGCTATGCTGGAGTTAGTTATCTCTCTTAACTGTTCACAGCTCATAGATGTCAGTCCCGCTGTGCTGGAGTTAGTTACCTCTCCTAGCTGTTCACAGCACATAGATATGTCAGTCCCGCTGTGCTGGAGTTAGTTATCTCTCCTAACTGTTCACAGCTCATAGATATGTCAGTCCCGCTGTGCTGGAGTTAGTTACCTCTCCTAGCTGTTCACAGCTCATAGATACGTCAGTCCCGCTGTGCTGACCACGGCTCATGTAAACATTTCATTTTCAGTCTTTTTCTATGAAACTTTTCTCCAGTCTTTATGCCGTCTGAGCTAGGTAAAAGTTTTTCTGTAAGCTAGTTTTTCAGGAATGGCTTGAGGGATTTCATTCAAACTTTAAACATTTATTCCCCACATTAAAATGAACCTATAGGCCAAGTTTGGTAACTTGAGTTTTAAATTTGTCAAAATTATGGGCGTTTTTACACTTTGAAATTTTACATATAACTATATGGACAGGTTCAAGTTTTTCTGTAAACTGGTGTCTCAGGAATGGCTTGAGGGATTTCATTCAAACTTAGAACACTTATTCCCTATATTGAAATGAACTCATAGGCCAATTTTGGTAACTCTAGTTTGAAATTTATCAAAATTATGGGCCTTTTTACACTTAGAAATTTTACATATAAGCTACAGTACAGCTCGTAGCCATTATACAATTTCCGCGCGGCCACCGCGGTCGCGATTTTGTGTAAAAACGACGTGTCCCGCGGCGGTCCGTGGTCCGTGGTGGACGTCGTGTTGGGCAACCACGGCCATAACCATACCCAAGAAAAAACAAAGCAGGCGGTCCTCCGCCGTGATCCACGATGTCTACCGCCGTGATCCGCGGTGACGTTTCGCGACGTTATCTACTTAATCTAAAACCAGATATTAAGAAATTATATTTTACATACATGTATTTACAAGTAAAAATTGTCCCAAAATTTACATTTAATAGATTATTTATATAATTATAAACTTCATTTAGCCAAATTCCAGAAAATATATTTGTATCTTGTTTCAAAATTGTTAAAAAATTTAGTAGCGATTCGCCACTTAAAAGATTCGCTCCAGTTTCATAAGTATTTACCACACTTTTTTCTTGTTTTGAAACGTCGTATATTTAGAGTTATAATTAAAAAAACATAAACAAATAGCTGTTAATTATTGATCATTGAAATTGGATTAAAGGGGAAAAAAAATTAAAAAATTAGACGATAGCGTATTTAAAAACACAACTGTAGGTCACTGAATATGCAACGAAGGGTGTGATTTTTAGAGGTACACTCAGAAAAACGATAACACAACTAACTTTATTTTTATTATATGAATACTTCTATAATAATAGTTTTTATTATATGAATACTTCAAAAAAATCATAGGAATCAACTTTTCATAAATGTCTTTGCCATATTTGGACACTGTTCTCGGGTGACCTTGTTTTTACATCATCCGATAATGCATGTTTTGTTTACCTTGAAACCCTTTTGACACATCAGTAGGCTCCTTTTAACAACTTTACACATGTATATTGTTCACGAGTATATTGCGAACATGACAGGTTCAACAGGACTATGGGGCATGGTGTCCAGGTAACATATGGTCTCTAGTCCCCAAAATTAGAAGTGACAATTTGCGATGTATTTGTCACTCGTGTCACTCATGAAATGCTTGCCCCCTTTGTATGTCTATATAATGTCCATAATCCCTTAATTTCTAAACATTCATTTGCTAAAGCTTCTGTGCGGTGATTCAAAATTGTACGAACAAAAATTGAAATCATTCAAAATGTAATTGACTTTAATAGTTCTTTATTGTGTTACTCTGTACTGGCAGTTGGCGCGAACAGTGTTAGCTTAAATCTGTTGTGTGATTGTTGTTGTTTGTGTCAGTATAATGGCTTCAAGGAAAAGAACAAAACAGGACTCACATTTCCTTGTTCTGTTTATTGGTGATTCGAAGCGTCAAGTGAGGAGTAAGGGATATATACGGACTGAGGAAGAGGCAAGTGTTTCTTCATAAAACCTCCTATCGCCTATGGTCCTAGTTATTATCCTTAAATGTGTATTTTAGGATCAGTCGTTGTATTTAGTCATAGCATTTGAATATTTAAATATGCCAAATATTCTACGGGGCTTAATGAAGCTTCTTTTTACTAGTAACCTTGAACTATAATGTAACAAAACGTATTATAATAATATATTTTTCATTTCAATAAACTAAATTACAATTGGTTAAGATGATGTCTTTCATCATTCAAGTGTTGGTGTTGATTTCAGTTTAAAATTCTTTAAAAACACTAAAAATTAATGTGTAATATAATAACTCTCTATCAACCATCTTTATTCGAAAGTTGTAAATTTCATGGTGACTGTCTCGGCATGTACATGTAGATCTTTATCGTTCAGTGCATTACACAATTGCATCGGATTAGTGGTATTGTTCTAAGGGCACTATGACAAGATCCCGGCGGTTTGTGGCTATGGTATATTGATGACCCCCTTTTTAGACAAATAACTAGTATACATTGTGTTTGCACCTAACATGATTACACACATTACGTTAATTGCAAATATAACAATTGCTAAGATTACCGAGCCAAGCCGATAGTGTTCACACATCATATCTATAAATATATATAATGTGTAAATAATGACTTAATTGTAAAGCAGCGACAATAAAAATTTATTGGAATAAAAAAATATTGAATAATACATGCTATCTCAAACTTATTCATGCAATTTAAAAAGTTAATATTAGCAAAATGACTATGTATATTTTAAGTTAATAGGAATTTTACCACATGTATCTTGCAAGAATCAACAACAACACAAACACGACAACGCGTTAAAATATTATTTTTTAACAGGTGCAGATGTTAATACAGATGTAAATACCCTGAATAGAAGTCATACATGCCATACGTCCCGGTCTCATCAGGATTGTCCCGGTTTCGCGAGGTCTGTCCCGGTGAGATGCATTTTGTCCCGGTCAATCACAAAAATCGATGTTAGTGTACCATAAAACTTACATTGGGCCAACAATTAACTTCAGATCGTTAATCCCTTTATCGGTCCCTATGACAACAATACCCGCTAGCCGCGTGTCAAAGAGGAGCAGTAATGATACCCCTTTAGCGATGTATTGATCGTTTGTCACACTTTTGCGAGATGGTGGTCATATATCCGTGGTCACTAATTGCTGCTGATTGTTGCATTGTTTTGGAATAAAAAAGGAACTGTGTTTGTTGTTATTTTGATTTTAAATGGAATAGGTGTTATCACATAATTAGTTTGGTAACGTTTGAAGATAAGTATGAAAATAAATTGAGAACTTTTCGAGAATTAAAGATGCAAAAACAATCATTACTTTCTTTAAATTCGTACTGTTCACATCGCAAAATTTGATGCAGTTAATGACGCAGTGTATAGTGGAACGTAGCCCAGGTATAAGTCTGGTGGAGTAGTCTCCCTTATAGACGCATTTGTTTATTTGACAATCAGTGTTTATATTTGCGTGTTTCGTTTAATTTCTTTGATGTCATAATTAAAAATACATGTTATCATCTTATGTTATTCAGTTTGGGTGTTTATTGTTTGAATTATAACTATATAGACCACGAAACAGAATAGGACCTAGGTTAGATACGATACACTATTATTATTACTCGTTTTTTTTTTCGGACAAACTGACAATATTAATGTGTCCCGGTCAAATGTCAAATGTCCCGGCGATTTTTTTGCATTGTCCCGTTTTGGCCTGAAAAAATTATGGCATGTATGATAGAAGTAGTATTTGAAACAGTTTGTTTAAAATTAAACAACAATATGTTTTTCGACGTATGTAGTTTTGTGAGAGATATTCATGTACATTTTAAGTTGACACGACAGGGTCACCATTTAAACCCTTTGATTATGAATTTGAAGCCCCTAATAAACGCTTAGGTACGGCATCAAAGACCTTTGAACTGTCGCCGATTCCCGTTCACTGCATGACTCGTTTAGTTCATGAACGTTACTAAATTGTACGTGGTGATTTATGTTAATGTTCAGTATTCTGATATCGCAAATTTATAGTGCACGGTGCAATTATTGGTGGATTAAATAAGATGGAATATATTTGTTAAACTGACAAAGGTAAGATGCTTACACAGCAACGTCGTTAATATAAATTCATATAATTTTCACAGATGTTTATAGTGTGTCGCCGCGGCCCATCGCGGTCCGCGGCAATTTCTTACGGAGTCAGTGTCTGCGGCATTTTCTGGGACCATGATGAATCACCGCGATTTGACCGCACTCTAAAAATTAATCGCCGCAATTGTCCGTGTTACAGCGCGTTTGTCCGCGGTGGAAACGCGGGATTTGACAAATGGCTACAAGCTGTACTGTATATGGACAGGTTTTTCGGTAAGCTAGTTTCTCAACATTTTGTTTCCGCTCTTTTACTCGAGAACGGATTAAGCTATTGTAATAGAACTTCAAACATAGATACCTTATAGCGAGACCTCGCATGGGATTGCATATGGGGTGGGTGGGGTCAAGGTCACAGTTACTAAAAATAGAAAAACTGTTTCCGTTCAACAACTTGAGAACCTATTTAGATATTTTAATAACTCGTGATACATAGGTACCTTATATCAAGACCTCACTTAGGATTGCATATGGGGTGGGTGGGGTCAAAATCAAATCACTGTTACTAAAAATAGAAAAACGTTTTCCGCTCAATAATTTGAACACGCATTGAGATATTTTAATGAAAATTTATACGTATATACCTTATATCGATACTTTGCTTGGGATTGCATATGGGGTGGTTGGGGTCAAGGTCACTGTTACTAAAAATAGAAAAGTGGTTTCTGCTCAATAACTTGAGAACGCATTGAGGTATTTTTATGAAACTTTATACATATATACTTTATATCAAGACCTCGCTTGGGATTGCATATGGGTTAGGTGGGGTCAAGGTCACTGTTGCTAAAAATAGAAAAACGGTTTCCGCTCAATAACTTGAGAACGCATTGAGATATTTTAATGAAACTTAATACATAGATACCTTATATCGAGACCTCGTTTGGGATTACATATGTGGTGGGTGGGGTCAAGGTTTACCATTACTAAAATTTGTATTGATGTGCTGACTTTAATGCATTTCGTTTGAAAATGTGGTTTTTGTGGAATTTCCATGTTTCTTGTTTTAGAAAAAAAATGCCAGTAACTCACAAGCACAAGAAAAGTCGAGCATGGTGTCCTCCGACAGCTCTTGTTTAAAGTAATGATAGGAAATAAAAATATATGTACTTTTTAATAAAAAAGTAAATCCCCATCTTTACGTTCAACTATACAGTACCCTCAACAATGAAGATAAAGTTTCAAGAAAATCTGTTGGATACTGTAGGAGGAGTTGGATTCAAAAGGAATGTTCCCTATACATTACATAGAGGAAAATAATCAAAGGGCCATAACTTGCAAATGGAGGAGAAAAATTTAAATCCCCATTTATACTCATACCTACACGTCCGATCTGGCCCATAATCGACTTCAAATGAGACATTATGGCTATACAAAACAGTGCAAGTCTCTATCCTCCACGTTGTTCTTTTTTTTTGGCATTTTTTCTCACAAAAAGGGGCAATAACTCTGGTGTTTGTACCCCAATCTAGGCCATTTTCGGAATATTTGGAAATCGTATTCTCATACACAAGCTTTGCAAGTTTGGTCAAAATCAGATGTACACTTTACAGTTTTTCTCATAAAAAAGAGCAATAACTCTAGTGTTCCTAGACTGGGCCCGTATCCCCCAGCAGATTTTTAGACTTAAGGCTTGACTTAAGAATAAATAATAATCTTGAAACTGTTATGCTCTTAAAAGGCTGTTAGTTTGTATTGTACTTGGTATTTACCAACGCTATTAAGCATTCTTTATTTAGAATGATTTATTAATGGCATAAGCAGCATTGGAACCCAGCATACACACAAGTATTATTTCTTAAGTCTAAGTATGTTCTGTATTCTTAAGTCTAAGTCTGTTCTGTATTCTTAAGTCTAAGAATGGGTTGATGATTAAGGATCCCGTTCTGGCCCATAATTGAACTTCGCCGAGATTTTATGGTCATACACAAAGTTTGGCCAAGATTGCATGAAAAGTGAAGTCTCTATCGCATTTGTGTGCCCAGTTGTTGACGCAGACAGCGAGTCCCCCTATGCCAATAGTTTCGTGCTCAGGTGAGCTAAAAATTTGGATGGACGGACAGACGGACGGACAGGGTGATTACTATGGGGCATCTGCAAAAAATTTGCGGGGCCCTAATTAGTAATTACACCATGGACAGCATGGTATTTGACTGCCGACCATGGACTACCATGGTCTACCATCAAAAGCCATTATCATAACCATGACTTTCGCTGACACTGATTCAAGTGCATTTACTTGGTAAATATATAAATATTGCGCAAATACATCCCACATGTCGCTTTTTCACAAGGATATTGATACAAGCAGCGTCCTGTAGTTTTGAGGTGAAAAATGTATTAGTTAAACATTATAATTATTGTATACATTTTACATACGGTGTATTCTTTTTCATCATCTTTGTTATATTTATTATGCTTCTGCTCATATTTCTTATTTCCTAATAGATTTTGTAATATTTTTACCTTTTAGTAGAATAATACCATTTAGAAGGAGTTGGTTCGTGTTTTATGTATCAGTATATTTTGTGTAAAAGTTATATACACAAAATATGATATTACTGTTAACAGAAATAAATAAGCATAAACAAGTAGATTTATTTTGCACCAACGTAAATTGTTGTTATGCCCCCGGCATCTTGATGCAGGAGGCATATAGTGATCGTCCTGTCCGTCCTTCCGTCCGTGACAAGGTTAAGTAGATTTTACCGTTTTGTCTAGCACTAACACCGCTTACTACAACACTTTGATACTTAAACAGTTGTTGCTTATGACCATTCCCTATCCACCCATATCACCCAACCTTACTTTGACCTTGACCTAATTTGGACGTATAGTAATTCAAAAGTGCCATTTCTTGGTAAACTAGATTTTACCTTTTCGTCTAGCACCAACAGCGCTTACTACAACACCTAGATATTGACACAGTTATTACTTATGACCGTTCCACTATCCACCCATATCACCCAACCTCACTTTCACCTTGAACTTATTTGGACTAAGAAATGGGCTACCCAGCACCAACGGGGGGGTGGGGGGGGGCATGTGCGTGTGTTTGGGCATGTGTGTATCAAACACACAATCTTGTTATTCATGGTATTATTTATTATTGTGTTAAGATGATCTGATTTCTTCAACTTGGGTTATTTTACCCAGGAACACAAGCTGTGTCTGTAAACTGAGTTGGCCACTGTCAAACAGTGGTCAATAAATCAATAAAAGTATATTGCATATTGTCACAGGCGTCACCACTTAGACATAAACAAAAATTCAAGTAAAAACTTCAATATAACCGTATTTATTTTATATACACTAAGAAGGAAGAAATTCGGGAATTTTGGACTATGTCAGCAAAATAAATGCCCGCCTATTGCACCATGAATTATATTATACGATAGAAACGGGCTATACTAAGACATATGCATTAAATAAATAATAGAATACACGATAAGATATTTGATAAAAACAAATACAAATTAGCAAAGATGTTTGAAAAAATTAATACCCTGAGTGGGTATCGAAGTCACGACTTAGGAGCCGTACGAAAAAATGACAGTCGACAGCGCTTTAACCAACTGCAATATTCTGTATGTTAATGAAACATTTGTTAACTATGGTTATACAAAATACAATTCTGATGTCAAAATGTAAACAAAGGGCCAAACAAACACGACCCTTATTATAAATTGATTTTTATCTCGGAATAAGTACACTCTTCTTCCATTATATATATCCTTTTGTGATCGCCGGTTGTCCATCGTGTGTGCGTTAGTGCGTGTGTGTGTGTGTGTGTCGTCAACTTTTCATTCAAACAACATCTCCTCCTAAACCGCTTGGCAGATTTTCACCAAACTTCACAGGAATGATCCTTGGGTGAACCTTTTTCAAATTGTTCAAATCTTTCCGGTCCGCTGCATATGTAGGTCACCAGAGCTAAAAATATATTTTAAAAGTGTAAACTTTAAAAATATTCTCTGAAACCGCAGGGCCCATAGGTTTTATATTTGGTATGTAACATCCTATAGTGGTCCTCTACAAAGAATGTTCAAATTATGCCCCTGGGGTCAAAACGGGCCACGCCCTGGGGGTCACATGGTTTATATAGAATATGTAGCAAAATGACTTTAAAAATCTTCTCTGAAACCACAAGGTCCAGAGATTTCATATTTGGTATGTAACATCCTGTAGTGGTCCTCTACAAAGATTGTTCAAATTATGCCCATGGGGTCAGAACTGGCCACGCCCTGGGGGTCACTTGTTTTATATAAAATATATAGCAAAATTACTTTAAAAATCTTCTCCTCTGAAACTGCAAGGCCCAGAGTATTCATATTTGGTATGCAACATCCTGAAGTTGTCCTTTACAAAGATTGTTCAAATTATGCCACTGGGGTCAAAACGGGCCACGCCCTGGGGATCACATGGTTTATATAGAATATATAGCAAAATGACTTTAAAAATCTTCTCCTCTGAAACCACAAGGCCCAGAGGTTTCATGTTAGGTATGTAACATCCTATAAGGGTCCTCTACTAAGATTGTTCAAATTATGCCCCTGGGGTCAAAACTGGCCACGCCCGTGGGTCACATGGTTTATATAAACTTAAATAGCAAAATGTCTTTAAAAATCTTCTTCTCTGAAACCGCAAGGCCCAGAGGTTTCATATTTGGTATGTAACAACCTATAGTGGTCCTCTACAAATATTGTTAAATTTATGCCCCTGGGGTCAAAACTGGCCACGCCTCGGGGGTCAAATGATTTATATAGACTTGAATAGCAAAATGACCTTAAAAATCTTCTCTTCAGTAACCGAAAGATCTAGAGGTTTGTTATTTGGTATGTAACATTGTATAGTGGTCCTCTACAAAGATTGTTCAAATTATGCCCCTGGGGTCAAAACTGGCTACGCCCCGGGTCACATGGTTTATATATAAACTTGAATAGCAAAATGTCTTTAAATATCTTCTGTTCTGAAACCGCAAGGCCCATTGGTTTCGTATTTGGTATTTAACATCCTATAGTGGTCCTCTACAAAGATTGTTCAAATTATGCCTCATGGGTCAAAACAGACCACACCCCAGGGGTCACATGGTTAATATAGACTTAAATAGCAAAATGACTTTAAAATTCTTCTCCTCTGAAACTGCAAGGCCTAGAGGTTTCATATTTGGTATGTAACATTGTATAGTGGTCCTCTACAATATTGTTCAAAGTATGCCCCTGGGGTCAAAACTGGTTAGCCCGGGGGGGTCACATGGTTTATGTAGACTTAAATAGCAAAATGACTTTAAAAACCTTCTCCTTTGAAACGGCAAGGCCCGCAGCTTTCCTATATTCGGTACGTAACATTGCATAGTGGTCTTCTTCAAAGATTGTTCAAATTATTCCCCTGGGGTCAAATCTGGCCACCCCCGAGGGGTCACATGGTTTATATAGACTTAAATAGCAAAATGACTTTAAAAATCTTTACCTGAAACCGCAAGGCCCAGAAGTTTGTTCAAGGTTGTTCAACATATGCCCGTGGGATAAAAAATAAGCCACGCCTCGGGGATGCAAATTCCAATTGGTTTACAAGGTTTCAGGTGAGCGTCCTAGGGCCCTCTTGTTTAACCATTATCATATGTCAGTTTTAATATCTTAATTTCAGATTATTTTTAGAAATTGCCGTCTTGAGGCCCTTTTCGATGACAGAGTCCCTTAAGGCGAGTTCAGCTGTATTCGCTGAATACCTATCGGTGAATGAGATTAAAGTGACATTTGCCTACAATAGCCTCATATGAAATGAACAATATTATAACTAGCCAATATAGTTCAAAGTTAACAGTTATGCATGAGTAGTGTAATGTCAATAGTATGTATTGATGTAATTAGCACAGGCTAATCCGGGACGACACTTTACGCACATGCATTAAGTCCGGTTTTCCCACGACGCGCCTCATATAATCTTTGCTTTGTCAGTTTTTTAATTTCGAGGGTTGAGCGGGAAACTATTGTATCTGCCTAAGATTTCTATATCAGATACAATAGTTCCACGCTCAACTCTCGCAATATGTTTTCCATATAATATTACATATTTTGTGATGCTTGTCGCAATCTGTGAGTATTTATTTGGTTGCATTTAAAAGATTCCAAAAAAATCAAGCCAACAAAACCTATTAATTATGTTCTAAGCTTTCATTTGAAACACATAAAACATGGGTTTCAAAATTAAAAAGACATCAAAATTATGGTTATGGTAATAATTTTTTTAATTATTTGGAATTGTTATGGCAATATTATAGTTGTTATGAGTATCGTGTGCTGATATCTAGTTTTAATTTGTGGGGGTACATATTGTAATGAGATATGCAGTAACTCGTGAACATAAAACAAAATCATCCACTGTAACAGCTTCCTGCGATTTTCATGCAAGTTTGATATAGTATACTTATAACTTTTATTACAGTCACCTGTGATTTTTAAGAGATAATAATTTCATTTTCAGTAAGCCCATGGCTTACAAACTTGTAGGCGTCCTGCGTTATGGTTTTGTTGAAACTGGTTGAGCATAATTAATCAAGATTTATACATAATTGTATTTGTGGATATGCTAGTCTTGTATTAATCTCTTGAGTTTTTAGTAGTTACATCAAAATCTTCCTACAATTTTTCCTTAAAATGTGCACCGAACTGGAAAAAAACAACATTTTATTAAAAAAAAGAGTGTATTTAGAAGATATTAGGAAGTCTGCCTGTAAGAGAACAAAAATGATATATTCCATTGAAATATAAGCAAACAAAAAATCTAAATCAAGATGGACGGACATGTATTGCAGCGCTACAAACAATTCTATTTTATTGTACAGGGTACAAAGCAGCCTAGATAAAAAAATAATTATTGTGTAGATCTTCAAAAATGTGGATATTAGTCTACTATTTTTGACTTATGTATGTTCAGATCATATCATGGAAAACTGAATGATGTCATGGAAACATCATGGAATTTTGGTTCAACAGTTTGTATGAACCCAGTAGTAATTTTTTTTTTGTCTGCATCCAATAGGACATTTTTTCCAAAACGTCAGATAAACTGAAAATAAAAAATCTGCTCTAAGCTTGTTATCAAAATGGAATAAAAAAATATTAGCAAGAATTGTTTACGTACTGTTGTGATCACAAGGTAATCCATTATGGACCTTTATTGTCAGCTTTCAACAAACTGCTTAATTCTGAAGGAATATAAATAATACAAAATGTCTATCATTATTAAAATCTATTTACCTGATCAGCCGTGTTTCCAACTTAAACAAATATAAGGCATCCGTGGGAAAACCGGGCTTAATGCACGTGCGTGAAGTGTCTTTCTGGATCAGCCTGTGCAGTCGCAGTTAATTTTCATATGGCTAACAATGGATGACTTGGTACCTTAGGCGAGTCAATATCCAAAGTTCGCATTAATTTCGTGCATAGTTTGTGTGGTTTATATATTAAGTTATTCCACAACATTTTGAAGGTGAAAATTTGATTGGCTCATGAAAAGGTCCCCTAATGCGAAGTCATCAGATCCAGTCAGCAATTAATGTAGTAGCGTCAAACTGGAGATGGTTTTAATCAGATTGCATATTGCAGATATTTTGGTTTAAAATGCACAATATGATCATGTGAGCATAATTGTTAGCCAATTAAAATTTATGTTGATTTTATGTTTTGATTATTAATTCATAGCGCTCACAGCCTAAAAAGAATGTTGACATGGAAGAAAGTGATGTTATATGTTTATAGAAATTGTTATCAATAGAAAGGACTTCTGCACTTCATTTTCCATAAACAACTTTGTTACAAGTTATGTTATTAGTCTAAGTGAGTGGGAACCCGATTGTGTAGATGCATAACACTAACGCATGTCTCTGATTTGTGGCGCGTCACGAGAAAACCGGTCTTAATGCACATGCGTAAAGTGTCATCCCGGATTAGCCTGTGCAGTCCGCACAGGCTAATCCAGGATGGCACTTTCCGCTTGTATGGTATTTTCTGTTTCAAGGAAGTCTCTTCGAAACATAAATCGACTGTAGGCGGAAAGTGCCGTCCTGGATTAGCCTGTGCGGACTGCACAGGCTGATCCGGGACGACACTTTATGCACATGCCTTAAGTCCGGTTTTCCCACGACGTGGCTCATTTGTACAATATTACTTTCTTGAATGCCGGCAATATACCAGCAGGTACTATGGAGTTATGAATTTCTAATGTGTTTTTTCTTAGAAAACAGTAACACACATATTGTTCGCAGGAATGTCTCTTTGAACCCTTGCTGACATTCAGATCATCTTTTAACATAAGAATGCTCATACTCAAATATACAGCATTCTTCCAATATCAACCATTTTACTGGAATTTATGACTACACCCATTCGAAACACTTCAAAACGTGCCAGCATTTGGCACAGCACAAAGTCCTGTTCTGCACTATACAGTAATATAAATAAAATGTCAAGATGTGCATCATGTGTCCTGAGTGTACTTATTTATAAAATATCATGAGTTCTGTACCTCATGTGTCTGTCGTGTCTGTTCTTGCAGCTACATTGTCAGCGTGGGGATTGTGGATCGTGTGACGCAGTACCTGAGGATGGTTCAGGGCCCGATAGACAGCGACAAGGACGCTGCAGACTTCATACAGAACAGCCTCGGTTTGCTGGTCGCCCTCTCAAAGTTCCTCTCAGTCAGGTGAGTCTGGATTGAGGGGCGGGGGTGTAGTGGGGCAGGGCAGGGGGGAGTTGGGTTGGACGGGAAATGTGCCAAGGGAGTATGGCTGACTGTTATGGTTATATCTTTTTGTTTGTTTCTTCCATCTTCGAAATTTTCTAAATAACCACCTGTCCGAAATTTAAGAGACAAGTAAAAATCTATCTGGACAAGTTGCAATAATGGCCTAGCTGCGTGAACAGGCAATTAGAGCGATTAAATGAGTTGAAAATTCCCCCACCCCCAACCCCCCCAAAAAACGACAAAAAAACAAAAACAAACTTATTCAAAATTTCTAGGTGTTTCTTTCTCCATTGTCTACATCCAAATAGGCAACACCTTAAACATGTTGTTAAACTGATATTTATGCCTGTGAACTCTTAGGGAAATTGGTTGTTTTGTCTCCCTTTGTTTGTGTCCAAATATGACTTCCCTGGCATTCAATTCACGCCTCAATCTCTACTGCACAATCAGTTTTGTTGAATATTTTAAAGACTCATATTTAATTAATAATAATAT
This sequence comes from Congeria kusceri, assembly GCA_027627225.1. Lineage (NCBI taxonomy): Eukaryota > Metazoa > Mollusca > Bivalvia > Myida > Dreissenidae > Congeria > Congeria kusceri. Next base: position 88,009,948 of record CM051025.1, read on the forward strand.
GACATGTAGTTCTTGATTATTTTTTTTTCCTTGCGCTTGAAAAAAAAACACGCTTTTGCACAATCATTCTAATTCTGTCTGTACACCACATGTGCCTTTGTGTCATAAAATGTTCTGATAACTGTGTTCAAAATATTATCATGTGATTCAAATCTGTTGCAGCTAATTTCAGTTTTGAATTTTAATAGGTTTTGGTTATGTCACATCACATAAGCTATATCTCAGCTAGTAATATCACGTTTGTCTTGTCAGTAGTTCCGAAAGGATCAAGAGAATTCAAGGTTAGTGGTGAATACAGATAAGTTAATTTAACGAGGCTTAGAAAACATGAACCATGAGCCTTGGAACTTCAATCAGCATTTAAACCTAGTATTATATTTATCCCATCATTTTTGGCAAGCCAGCTTGAAGTCGCAATGGTGGTTCAGCGTATGTGCGTGCGTGCATGTGTCCGTCTGATATTGTCCGGACTGTTAATTAATTATTCATCTGGGAATTATAAAATAACTTGCCTTAAATGTTCACCATGTGGAGACGGTGTGTTGCACCTAAGACACCAACAGGCATCTAGTCTGTCTTTATTTTGAACATAAAGGAAAGAAAACATATGAAATAACACGAACAAAAAAAAGAAATCCCATGCCCAACTTGTCCAAAAAAATCTCAATTTTATAAAATATAATTTTTCGAACAATGGACATGGGCAGAGTTTTCTAGACAAAGAACAAAATTCACTGTTGTTAAACTACCGAAAAAAAAAGTTCCAAAACTGTAAAATATAGTTTGCATTGTAATTGCAGAAAATGTTGTCAGGTCATGTTAGAATCAAAATAACTCTTGGCTTATAAACAGAGATTTGTCATTCTGATGCGGGATTAACAACTAGGGCTAATGCCCTCGTGGTTTAATTCATATGCATCAGAACTCCAAATTGTTATTTATTAGCTGATAAACCACTCTAAATCGAAAAATATCATTTATTCCATCACTGCTCGCCTTGGGAGCTATTATAACTTCAAATATTATAATTATATTAATGAGTATTATTTTATTGAATGTTATATTTAAAAATCACATAAAATGTGGAAATGTCTGTGCTTATATTCTGCAGCCTACCAAGTGTGAAGTTCAGCGGAAGTAAAGGAGAACTAATTTTAATATTATTGCAAATTTGATATTTATGATTTCTGCATGATAAGTAAAACGGTATATTTATGTATGTATTTTTTTAATTTTTTTTTAAAGGTGCTGTCATATAATTAAAAAATTATTCTGTATTAAAATGGAGATCTCCATATTTCAAAACAAAATTTTATTCTGTCATGAAATATAGCAAAATTTCACTTTTCCGAATTGCTCAGGGTTCTATTAGTTTATACTGTATGCTTTTTGTGAAACAAAAATTAATCAAAATTTCATAAATATTTGTTCTAATCTTCCATTCCTGATGGGATCATGTATCAGAGGCAAACTCCCGACATAAATTATCCTTGTGCATTAGAGTGGCCTTGTGGTGTGATATTCCCCACCTCCAAGACTCCTTCCATTAGCACCCAGGGCTGCTGTCACCCGCGGGCATGCATAATACAGCCCTGTGGTCACACCTTACCCCTGCATCAGAAAGCATTGATGGGGCCATTATTGGGTTTCATAGTCTACGATATGAGATATGTGATATCACCATGCGTCACCGCGGCAGTTTTGGGTTTCACCCTGTCTGGAACATCACAGGGACATGCTCTGGGTAGAACATCTGTCAAGCGCTCTGTCAGAAAAAAATCAATGTCAGGAATGATATTGTCTATAGAGATCAGTCTCTTGGGAATTGATAAAATAGTAATGTGAGTTAGATAGTAAAATTACAATTTTCAATTCATTTTGTGGAGAAAAAAGAGCAAATTGTATTCTCTGTGTGACATGTATTTTATTTTGTTTATTAATAACATCATTGTTATATATGGTCTTCCCATGCCAAATCCTCTTGAAATTCATATAAACCATATGGTTGCATATGGAAACAATGGGCTCACATTTTTCTCATTCCCAGTCAATGAAAAAACAATTATTTCAAAATGTCCAAATAGAAGACATGGTAAAGATTCATGAATATTGTAATAACCATAAAAAATATTTAATACTAACACCCTCTGAAATTCAGGTTGAAAGATAATGTTGATAAAAACACTGATGGTACAAATGAGGCATGTCGTAGGAAAACCGGCTTTAATGCATGTGCGTAAAGTGTCGTCCGGGATCAGCCTGTGCAGTCTGCACAGGCAGATCCCGGATGACACTTTCCGCTTTTATAGCATTTTCTGTTTCAATGATGTCTCTTCGAAACAGAAATCCACTGTAGGCGGAAAGTGTCATCCTGGATTTGCATGTGCAGACTGCACAGGCTAATTCGGGACGACACTTAACGAACATGCATTAAGCCCGGTTTGCCCATGACAAGCCTCAAATCTGTTTGTTATTCTGTTGATAGAAATCACTTGTGTTGCAACCAAACAGCTATTTAAGCTAGCAGTAAAAGGATCTCAATTAGACCCAGTAGAATTGTGCTGGTATGGGACCTGCAGATCACCAGATTATCTTAGCATTTAATTAGCCCCGTCCAGGCAGGGGTTAAAGGTCCCCTAATAATATTTTCATTCCTTCTGTGGGACCCGGTGATTTATTAGGGGTCGACCGTGTCCACTATTGTTATATTTATGACCAAACAATGATGGCAAATAATATAATCATGCTTGATTATAACAAACCAATTTGCTGATTGCAGTTTTTGCGGTGTTTGTATTTTTCCTCAAACAAACTACCAGTGGCCCAGACAGCTTTTTGCCTGGAAACCACAGAAAATAACACACCCTGTCTAAAAGCCGTAATCAAATTGGCAGTAGAAAAGCCTTACTGGGTTTCACTAATTTACTTAAGACTTAAGGAAACCACTAAGAGAAATGCCGCAAAAAAGTCTCCGATTTTTACGGGTCCTATTGGAAACTCTTCAAATATCCATGTTAACTCAATAAACCCTGCTTCTATGATTTCAGCAAATTTCTAGACTGTCATCACTAATCTGTGATGTTGGAAATTGTAAATGACAAATAAGGTAATGGATTGATAGAACTTGAAAGACAAAAGCAGCCATTGTTTGTAAATCTCATCTGGGGAACAGCAGCCCCAGGCTAACATGGCCTCCTGAAGGAAAGCTGGGAAAAATTTCTATCCATATGGTTCTGTAATTCCAAAAATTGGTTGATTGATTTGAGTGGTGGCCAGTCAGAAGATCTTGGTCACAAGAAATGTTCAGGTTGTTGGTGGGAGCACTTGGCTTATGTTTGCATAAGTTTCCTTCACTTGATCTTGTTGATCATGCATTTGTTATTCCCCATTAATTAGTTGTTCATTGTAAATGATGTTTTAATGATTCACATTATTTATTGTTCAATAATAATGATGATAAGGCTAAAAAAAGTTAATGATTTGTTTCTCAGACAGTGCTGCAACGTTTTCTAATGGCCCGCCACGAATTTGATTTAATGCCAAAAAACTATTTGTTGACGATCGCACCAGGGTTTTAAAGGAGCAGTCCAGAAATATGTTAATAAAAATAAAACTGTGCAGTAAGTGTTTCTAATGGGCATGTTACCAAACAAAATACAAAAACTATGCCTTAAATCTTTGGTAACTTGCTATCGACTATTTTCTGTATGCGATAATTGGTGATGACTCTGGAGTAAACCAGCATGTACATTATAGTATATTCTGTTCGTACCAAGTGCTTTTGAACAATGCCTTCGTAAATAACAAACAGATTTCGGACGAATTAACATCATAAACGTTCATAAGAACTATTACTAAAATTATGATGTATTGAATTAGATACCATGGATAGCAGCTTACAATTAAACGCATCCGCATTTTAACATAGCGGAAGAATAGTACCCTGGTAGAGATTTAGAGAGTAACTTTCTTCCTGACTGATTTAATTATATAAATCGGATATACACAAATTGTGAAATACTGTGTAAATTTTGAAAAAAAAAGAAGTCATATTCGATTGGGAACCTTTATAAATATAGTATTTTTGTTGATTTAAACTTTTGTTTTGTAGATGCTTTTGCTTGTGTAATATCATTCTATATTTTGAAGAAAATCTGGATCAATATAAGTCCTATGGAAACAAACGAAAATGCCAGCTGCATTGACAAGTGTTGATTTTCCTTTCCAAAAAATTATCGGTGATTTATTGCAAAAATAATTCCTATTTTTGACAGTTAAAAAAATATGAATTACAAAAAGTTAAATTATATAAATATAATGATTTAGTGCTGAGGATATATTTATTTGAAGGCACTTATGTTTATTATGAACATTCAAATTGATTGCCTTTTTACGTCAGCTTGCATAAATTACTGTTTGTGCATAATTAATAAATCTATATTTAGAATTCTATAAAAAGGGATGCTTATGTTGTTATTTAAAACATAAAATTGTCTTTAATCTGTCCTTATTTACTTGTTTTAATGAGCCTTTACATAGTGCCAATAGAGTAGTGAAAAATAAAATAAGTAAAATACTTCAATAAAAAAAAAATCGCCCTCCCTCCTGACTTTTTGGAAAAAGTGCCTGAGAAACAATTCCTTATTTTTTTTAGCCTAATAATAATAATAATAATAAGTATATAATCACTCTAACAGGCACAATTTAATGTGTTTGAATGACACAAAAAAGGGAAAGTATAGTATAAACTAATGATAGCTGTAGATAACAGAAGTACTAGTAGTCACATCGTCCTGCCAATAATTATAATTGAAGTGACAGTGCGTTGTAGAACTTTATGTTAATATGCTCTAAAACAATATTGTACTACAAATTCTGTTTACACCCCCCCAACCCCCCCCCCAAAAAAAATACAAAAAAAACATGAAAAACACTCTAGCTATTTTATTTAATGTAGTATGGAAACATTAAAGCCCATGACTGTGTACCACGACCAAATGTTTGCAGTCCGAATGGCATTTTACGATTATAGAATCTCGACACTCATTAATCTCTGACAGTTAGTGTTTACAGTATTTTATGCTGACAGGAAGGCGTCTATCTTTGAAAGGAAGAAGCTAGAAGATCCTACGCAACTGATCTCTACCTTCGAGGTCACAGAGCTGGTCGGTATCGTGTCTCTCCTGTACGGTATGCTGCTGCACTCCGGTACCCCGGGTCGGGGCGACACGGCACCCCCGGAGTTCCCCCAGCACACACTGGGTGTGGCCACCACCGGGCTCCGGATGCTCAACTACATGGCTACACTGGACCTGGAAATGATGCAGGTTTGGATCATACTGTAATTAGTGGTCACATCAGAGTCGCAGACCTGTACCCAAAGACGAATTACTGGCAAATGTTTGAATTTTCTCTACATATATGGCATTAAAGGGATAAATATGAGCGTGTCATGGGAAACCTGAGTTTAATGCAGTCCGCACAGGCTAACCCAGGATGACACTTTCCTCTCTTATGGTGTTTTTTCTTGTTTCGAGGTAGTCTCTACTAAAAATAAATCCACTGTAGGCAGAAAGTGTCGTCCAGGATTAGCCTGTGCGGACTGCACAGGCTAACCCGTGACGACACTTTACATACCCATGCATTAAGCTAGGGTTTCCTAAGACACGTCTCATATAGTTCTGAAAATACTTGTTTAAAATAACCATCCTTTCCCCTTCCATTGGCAGAGAACTCATTTGAAAGTCATTATATATTTGTTTGTAGGTAACAAATTACTTAAATTCCCTAGAATAACGAGCGATTTTTAAACACAGTTCAGTTTTTGACAGTACTGGATATGTAATCAATGGGTCTGAGGTGTGGGCTACGCTCTACTTATTACTGATTTGTACATACAGCAGATCAAATAGTGTGAGCTAAAAAGTTGCACCAAAAGTGACAGCATGGGGCCTTTTAAGGAGGCAAATCAGGGGCTACACTCTACTAAATACTGATTGGTACATTTTACACCTCAAATGGTGTGTTAACAAAGGGGCAAATAGAGCTTGCTGTCTAACTGGCTTGCAAACTTCGTCGTTCATCTCAGTTGTGTAATGTATATGGCGTCTGCCTTGTAATCGGCTAAAGGCCCAGGGAGCCTTTAAATGATCTCTCCATGAAACCCAGTACTGGTTCTACCCAGTAATCAGACTCGTAGGTATCCAGAATATTTTATTGAAAACACGCTTTAGGGCTTTCATGTGCCATCACAGGTTGCTCCTTTATCCTGTATCATCAGCATTGAATAAAAATAACAAAATTTTCAGCACATAAAATGTATTTGAGATGTTTTTTGGGGAATACCATGCTTAATGCATGTGCATTAAGTGGTTTTCTTGATCAGCCTGGGCAATCCGCACAGGCTGATCGGGGATGGCACTTTCCTCCTGTAGTGGATTTATGTTTAGAAGAGACTCCCTTTAAACAGAAAATACCATAAAAGCAGAAAGTGTTGTCCCGGATCAGCCTGTGCGGACTGCACAGGCTGAACCAGGACGACACTTTACGCACATGCATTAAACTTGGTTTTCCCAAGACGTGCCTCATTTTTATTGCATTCTTGTTTGATGATTTTCATATAAATTGTGATATTGTGTTCCCATTTATATATTTGGTTATGTTTTGGATGGAATGTCTGATTGCGATCTTATCAAGTTCATGTTTAATAATTCATATCCGACCTTATCAAGTTCATGTTTTATAATTCATATCTATAATCAAATTATCAGAATATGTTTTAAATGTTTAAATGTTAAAAGATAAGTTGTTTTTGTGTGTTTTTACACATAAATACACATAAACATATTTGAACCTCAATGAAGTTTTTAATTGTTCAAGATGACATGTCATTGTATGTTTTGTTACAAATTGCATAAGCAAAATCACGTGTTTAAGTTTAATTATTCTAACATGACACGAGCAGAGTTTTCTTTAGACAAAGAACAAAAATTTCCGTTGATAAATTGCCAATAAACAACTCAAACAAAAAACAAGTTCCGAAACTGTAAAATAGAGTTTGCAATTAATTTGCAGAATATGTTGTTAGGTCATGTTAGAATAAAAAAAAAATGAACTTTATCATTGTTCATACATGCCATAATTTTTTCAGGCCAAAACGGGACAGTGACAAAAAATCGCCGGGACATTTGACATTTGAGCGGGACACCTATGTATACACTAGCCTGTTTTCACGACATAAAAAAGTTACCGATATTTACTCACAACAACGTTTTTCGTTGTCGTCCATAATGTGTAACATAACATATTTTTAACTATTTATTAATTATAACATCACATATGAAAATTGGTATAATAAAATCGAAATTTGAAACGCCTATCCGGATTTTACTGTTCACGTGACGTAACACAAGTTCTATTTACAGTTAAGATGCTCATACATTACATGTTTCCTCTGTGTTCTGCTAGAAAAGCGCGTGAAAATTATGCCGATATCTACAACGTCACGTCATCCACATGGAAAGCGTTGGTGTATTGACCGCTATATATAAAAGTTGTGTAGCGCAAAGAACAGTGAAATCTTTACTTTTGTATAAAACTTTTGTAGCGCAAAACAACAAAATTGGGTATCAGTAGATCTATCTCGAATGATGGGCAGAACATATTGTTTCTCTGTCTTTTGTCACCATAAAGATTTCCTTTACAACGACAAGCAGTTACGCCGTAGCGATAATTTTATTGTAATTCAGATAGGTTAGTATTTATTATGCCCCCCTTCGAAGAAGTGGGGGTATCTTGCTTTGCACGTGTCGGTCAGTCGGTCGATCGGATGGTCGGTCTGTCCGTAACCATTTCGTTTCTTACTATATCTTGAGAACGCTTTGACCTAGGATCATGAAAGTTGGTACGCTGGTTACTTGGGAGGAAAGGAAGAAGCCTATACATTTTGAGGTCAACAGGTCAAAGGTCGAGGTTACCGTTGCTAAAAATAGAAAAACGGTTTTCGCTCAATAACGTGAGAACTCATTGAGATATTTTAATGAAACTTCCTACATAGATACCATATATCGATACCTCGCTTGCGATTGCATATGGGTTGGGTGGGGTAAAGGTCACCTTACTAAAAATATAAAAACGGTTTCAGCTCAATAACTTGAGAACGCATTGAGATATTTTACTGAAACTTCATACATAGATACCATATATCGATACCTTGCTTGGGATTGTGTATTAAAAAAAATTCTTAACAATTGCACATATTCACAACTTGGTTGCAAGTCGGGGGGCATACATGTTTTACAAACATCTCTTGTTTATGACATACAATTACTGTAACCGCCCTCCAAATGTAGCACGTTTTTCACGACCCATAGCTGTAATTTGGCTGGTAATCAGAGCGACAGCCAAGAAAAGGCGTTGCCATGGGTGGCACGCGTGATATTAGCTGATGACATCAAACTGTTACACTCTGATGTTGAGCGGGTCGGGTGATTGTGTTTTTTGTACAATACAGGTGTCAATGACTAGCATTGTAGGCGCGAAAATCCGGACCAAACCTGACAATCATTACTGCTCCTTTTTAACACATTGCTGATGGGTATTGTTGTCATAGGGACCAATTAAGAGATTAACGATGCAAAGTAAATTGTTGGCCTTTTAAAGCACACAAACCTCGCGAAAGCAGGACAATCCCGGCGAGACCGGGACGTATGGCATGTATGTCGTTGTTTATCTGTAAAAAAACAATTTTTTGTTCAGATGCGCTATATTGAACCACTTGGGCTAATGCCATTGTAGTTAAATTATTATGTATCAGAACTCGAAATCATTGTTTATTTAAAGATAAACAACTCAAAATAGAAAATTATTTCTTAAACAAAATTGATGAAACACACTAACTGTTGCTAGCCCTTATTAAATGCTTGGCTTATTAACATGTCTCATAGTTAATGATACTAAAATTCTCCGATCTTCTGCAGGTGACGCTGGGGGCTGAAGGGACCTCACTGGAGTTCCGTCACATTGCCAGCTACCTGATCTGGTACTGCACCCATCACCAAGCGGAGGAACTGCTCCACGAGGTCATTCTGTGCGTCGGCTACTTCACAGTGCATAACACAGACAACCAGGTAAGAGATCAGGGATTTTTAACTCGACTGTTTGAAGAATAGGTGAGTTTTCCTACTTTCGTTGGCATTCGCTTCTGATCTTGGTTAAAGTTTATATTCAAAAGTCTTGTAACTTGGAAACTACATAAGTTATTCCCTTGAAACTTGGAATATGCCTTTGTCATCATCATCATTCCCCATAACTCTGTTTTGTATTTTGACAGAGTTATACACCTTTTGCACATAGAATTTCATGTTAAAAGTTTTTATTCAGAAGTCTTATAACTTCAAAACTACGTAATTTATTCAATTGAAACTTGGAATACACCTTTTTCATCAATACCAGCATTAGGGGCAACATTTCCCATAACTGTGTTCTGTATTTTAGCAGAGTTATGCCCCTTTTTCACTTAGATTTTCAGAATAAAGTTTAGGTTCATAAGTCCTTTAACTTCAAAACTATGTTAGCTTTTCACTTAAAAGTTGGAACGTGACATCAACATCATTTTCAGCATCATGAAAATAATTGCCAAAAATCAGCGTTGTATATTGACCGATTTATTCCCAGTCCACTTTCAAAACAATACACCAACTGAAATACTTTGAAAAGTCGAGCATGCTGTCCTCTGACAGCTCCCGTTTTCTTATTTAACTGTGTCTGGTAAGTTTTCACTCGTGACATGACTTGTATGGTTATGGATTTACACCATTAAAATACCAAGTGCTAACAATATAACATTAGTTTAAGTTATTCATTACTTAAATTCCCTAATTGCAAGATTTCCCAACGCGACATTCCCTATTTGCTGGGTACCGGATGCGTTCCCAAAGATGTAAAAAAATTCACTAAATGTGTTCCAAATATCGTACCTCCATGTCACTTTTCTCATTCCCACTGAAGTAAAACCAACACTTGGGACTTGCGCACCTATCAAAATTGTCCCCCCCCCCTCGGCTCTAATTCCCCACCCCTAGAGCCAAGCATTTTTGCCTCAATCCCCGCAGTCGGAGATGCTGTAGGGGTATCAAATGGCTCGTGGGCCAATATTAACGGGATCGAAAATCCTACCAAAGTCTATTTCCCGGGACCTGGAATCATTAGGCATTTCGAATTACCGCCTGTCGGGAATTGCTTTCAGTCTAAAGTCCGTATGTGTCTGCCGCTCCCCCCTGTGGGAAAATATTGATTATACAGTGACTAATTATCCAGCTATGCTGCTTTTTTATCATTAAATGGTCCATTTGCATTGACATTGACATTGTGAAACCAGAGTTTCTGATCTATTTTTGTTTTATCAAACATTTTAGGTAATAATTGATTAAACACAGTGCAGGTTGGAGGTTGTCTACCTGGTGTTCTTACGTTTTATGTTGTTGAATTATTCATTTGTGCAAGTTACTTCACAACACATTGGTGCTTTTTCAGTACAGAAAGTGCTGGTAAAGATAGAGTAAAATAAGTATACAGCTTGCGATGTTTAAATCTGCAAACGTAGGAAGTACAACAAAATATTGCCAAGATTTCTAGACATTTTAGTTGCAATGAAGCAGTATTTTGTGTGTTACTATGGCCTAACATATGTGAAACAGTAAATCATGTGAATATGTGTACACTGTAACTCCATTATATCGCGATTCGCGGGGTCCACGGATCGCAATCGCGATATATCCGGATCGCGATATAACTTGCCAGGCCATTCAGTAGATATACATGTATACACTAGCCTGTTTTTCCCCGATCTCAAACATGAATGTTATTAAGTAAATAACTCGCCCTTTTCAATGTAGTTAACATCCATTATGTATTAAATCCATATGTAAAATATTCCATTTGTATATGAAAATATAATTTTATTCCATAAATTCCGTTGAATAAATTTCAAATCGGGTATAAAAATATAAAGTCGGAAACGCCTATCCGAATTTCACTATTCATGTGAAGTAAACGTACATTCTATTAACAAGTACAACACACATGTATTTCGTGTACACTCTTTGTTCTGTTAGAAAAAGCGCGCGAAAAATTGCTGACAATCATGTACAACGTCACGTCGTCCGCATGGAAAGCGTGGGTGTATTGATCGCCATATAAAAACTTTGTACAGTAGCGCAGAGAACATTGAGATCTTTACTTTTGTATAAAAGTTTCGTAGCACGCAGCAACACAATTAGGTGTCTATATCGCGAACAATATGCGGTTAGCATTTCTCCTGAAACAAAAAAGAAACAGTTAAGCCGTATGGATTACATTATTGTCATTCAGATAGCTCAGTATTGATTTATGACATACAGTTACTGTATACACCCTCCACGTGGACTGCGTGTAATTCGGGTGCTAAATAGAGCGACAGCAGTGAATGGACGTTGACATGGGTGGCATGCGTGCTGTAAGCTGATGACGTCAAACTGTTACACTTTGATGTTGAGCGAGTCGGCGTATTGTTTGTCGCACTACAAGAGTGTGAATAAAAGAGACGCCGTGAAGGCACGAAAATCCGGATCAAACTGGATTTATCTTTGAGCATTTGGTAATATGAAAATATTGAAGTACATGAAAAAAATTCGGGATCCACAGCAGATTCGCAATATATTGGACATAGCGATATAACGGATCGCGATTTAGCGGATCTGCAGTGTATAAACCAATTAGCAAAGTTTGATGGACTCTCATTCATTAATATGGCATTTAAGCTTATTTTTGATTGCTTTGTGCTAATGATGTTAAAAAGTTTCAGGATATCATACCGTTTATATCAACAAGGGATTTGAATCACCCTTTAAGCTATGTCCCTCCATTTGAAGTCTAGATTTTATGAAAAACAAAAAATGTTGTAATTGGCTGTCTTTAAAAAAATCTGTGTCAGCAATTTATTGAACGTTGAGTAGTTTTCTTCCTTTAAGTGCTTCTTAAATCAATCTCTCCAGATCAGTATTTTATTGTATAGAGGATACCAAGGCAACACAAATAAAATTGTGTGTTTTGATAAACGGTCTCAAAAAAAACTGTATAGGGTGGGGATTGAGAAGTTTTTTTAAAGATGCATTTCGGTAAAAAATCATTGAAAATTGTGGAAAATCTAACAAATCACTAAAAAAAAGGGGGTTGAGGGGTTTCCACTAGGTAGGGTCGGGTTGCCCAAAACAGAATTTTTTTTTTGGCCCAACCAACCTGTCTGTCACTTTACTGGGCTATCATTAGAAATACTTCATCAAATGTTATCTGACTGTGTTAATGAAGCATTTACTCGATGAACATGAAATTGAATCGGAACACGTGTCCAATGGTCCTTTTCCATTATATTTATTTTTAGAGCATTTTTCTTTAGGTTAATATTTATTAATCTAATCCCATCACGATTAGAGATTTAATTTACATGCCTGTCAAGCGTATTCACTTTCTTCCTGCTTTTGAAGAGCTCCTTATTCATCCCTCCATTGGAGAGAGTTCATTTTCAATTGTAACTCTCCAGCAAAATTTAATGAAGGAGAAAAAAGTCCCCAGATCTTATTGTTTGTAACAGATGCAACAAATTGTGGCATGGTCTTGTGAGGTTTCCACTTGGACAAATATTGTGAAATTTTCTAATTAACTTTATCGGTACCCTGAGCTATGACTGACAGATTGTTGATACATATTAATTTCACATGAACCGTTTTAAATAGTACTGTGGAGGAGATTGTAACTTTTATTTCAATGACAAGGCTTCTGTTACAAGGATGTGTACTTTCAATGCTTTTTCTGTGTTCATGTTTGTGATTTATTCCTGTATCAATAATATTGTTTATTAATGGCTACAGTGAAGGTTATTTTAAGCTGTTATTGTATTATCAGTTGTTTTCTGTTGCTAAAAAATGTGTTATACCCCCACAAACGAAGCTTAGGGGGGGGTATATAGGAGTGAGCTTGTTGGTCTGTTGGTTTTGGTTTCCGGATGATAACTCAAGTAAGGCTTGACACATTCAAATAATTTTTGGTACACATGTGTAACATCATAGAATACAGGTCAAGTTTGATGTTGGTTACAAACCACTAAATTTTGACAGAATTATTCCCCCTTTTCGACTTAAAATTCCCTAAAAACATGGTTTCCGGATGATAACTCGAGAAAGTCTTGACATTTTCAAACAATATTTGGTACAAATGTATAACTTTATGGAATACAGGTCAAGTTCGATGTTGATTACAAACCACTAAATTTTGACAGAGTTATGGCTCCTTTTCGACTTAAAATTCTCTAAAAACATTATTCCGGATGATAACTCAAGAATGGCTTGACATATTCCAATAATTCTTGGTATACTTGTGTAGCATCATAAAATACGGGTCAAGTTCGACTTTGGTTACAAACTACTAAATTTTGACAGAGTTATGGCCCTTTATTTGACTTAAATTCCCTAAAAACATGGTTTCCTGACGATAACTCAACAATGGCTTGACACATTTAAATAATTATTGGTACACATGTGTAGCATCATAAAATACAGGTCAAGTTCGACTTTTGTTACAAACCACTAAATTTTGACACAGTTATGGCCCCTTTTTGACTTAAATTCCCCAAAAACATGGACAGTAACTCGTGAAAGACTTCACATATTTAACTTATTTTTAGTGCATAGGTATATTGTGGTTTTGAATGGACTTATTCCCAATACAAATTTACAATCTCCAAACTGTTTGTCATAGATTCCCAAGATTAAATAATAGTAAGAACAGAGGGAAATAACACTCCTGACCGAAATATATTGGAAATAGCAAGTCTTTAATAAATAATTATCAGTTGAAATAAAATAATAATTTTGGTCAGAGTTTTCTCAATTGTTGCTGGCACAGGTTACTTTGAAAATAAAGGTGGGCATGCATATTAAGGGCTCTTTTTCACCATTTTGGGAATATGACTTATACCCATTGGTACTGTTAGTGTCAATTCACCAAAAACTGGGAAAAATTATAATCATTTGATTAATAAAATGTGAATAATTATTGATAAACTACATAAAATAGAATGTTCTGAGCGAAAACAAATCAGTAAAACAGTTATTACAACTTTATTTCTATACTGAACACCTATTTTTTCCCAACATCTGAAAGTCAAACTATCAATTGGGAATTTTGGGACTGGATTTGGGAAAAAATACATGTTTTTTGCCATTGGGAATATGACCCAATAATGGCTATAATACTGGCCAAAAACTATACTTCAGAAACTTTATCAATGTCGCACTTGCAGGTACATACTGTACATTTCACTTGCAGGTACATACTGTACATTTCACTTGCAGGTACATACTGTACATTTCACTTGCAGGTACATACTGTACATTTCACTTGCAGATACATACTGTACATTTCATTCATATCAATTTTACGACTACAACTAATGATTTGCATTTTGTATGATTATAAAAAGTTAACAAAAAATGAAAAATGTGCGGACTTAAGACCACACAAAGAAGCCATTTGTCATGAATGCGCAAAATTTAAACATGGGGAAATAAAATGATTTAACCATACATGCTTCATGTTTCAGATGGTGATCCAGTCAGGCCAGCCCCCCACGGTGCTGCAGCAGATGTGCGCCCTGCCGTTCCAGTACTTCTCCGACCCCCTCCTCGTCAACATCCTCTTCCCCACCCTGATCTCGTGTTGCTATAACAACCGGCCCAACATGGAGATACTGGAACAGGAGCTCAGTGGAAGTCTGCTGGCAAACTTCCTAGAGGTAGGATGCGAGAATAGCTCTGTTGTAGAAGTAATTGTTAGAATGAGGCGTGTCATGGGAAATCTGGGCTTAATGCATGTGCGTAAAGTGTCATCCTGGATCAGCCTGTGCAGCCCGCACAGGCTAATCCAGGACGACACGTTTCACCTACAGTGGATTTATGTTTAGAAGAGACTACCTCGAAACAGAAAATACTATAAAAGTGTAAAGTGGACTGCACAGGCTGATCCGGGATGACACTTTACGCACATGCATTTGACCCGATTTTCCCACGACACGCCTCGAATATATTAAATAAAATAGCCAATAGGATTTTAGACAGTCCATGTGAAGGCCAGAAGTTATTCCCGGACGGAGGGCCAGTAATCTAACAATCATTACTGTTATTATGGAAAACATTGCCGGACCTTGCCATTTATTACCGGTGATGTCAGAGGACTGGCTGCCTTTTGCATGGACTAGTTCTAACTTAAAATATAACCTGGCTGCCTTTTGCATGGACTGGTTCTAACTTAAAATATAACCTGGCTGCCTTTTGCATGGACTGGTTCTAACTTAAAATATAACCTACATTTTGATTGGTCGTGAGCATTAACGTCAGTGTAACATGTGCATGGTAGATATCCATTATGGTAATGCTTACTACATATTCTGTGAAAGCAAGGTACCATATATAGCCAATCAAAAGCCAGAAATAGCCTCTGTTAAGTACATGCTTTGAATGATTGTTTCATTTAATGGGCGCAATCCAGCCATTTCATTGGATCAAAATGTAGGTTATATTCTCAATTCTGTTAAAAATGCGGTGGCATGGGGATTTTTATAATTTACAGACGTTTATTAAATATTTAATATACCGGGGTACTTTCATTTTCTAATTAAGTAAATCAGTTAAATTTCACTTATTGACTCGTTATCTCGTTATAAAAACGGCAAATCCACAAGTTTAATAACTTTATTCTTTATATTTAGTACAATAACATAATAGACATTTAATGGGCCTCTATGTAATATTGTCGTAAAATAATTCTTACGGTTTTTAACAATCAAACATAATCATGACTTTTCTGTTTAGTTTTGCTATCATCTGTCATTTATTCACCACAATGAGCAACTCATTACAAAACTGTATAAGGGGATGTTGTATATATTATGACCTATTCTCTGTTTAGTGCCATTGTCGGTATCTATTAATAGCTGTTTTTACTTGTTTTAAGTGAGAAAAAAGGGCAAATTTACAAGTTTAAAACTCATTCGTTTAAAATAAGAACATAGAAATTTATTGTAATTTTATACTTTAAGAACATATGAATATAGTGTAATTTATATTGTAACAAGATATAAATATAAATCTAGTCTAATTTTAAACTGTTATATCATATGAATATAGTGTAATTTTATACTGTAAGAACATACGAATATAGTGTAATTTTATACTGTAAGAACATACCAATATAGTGTAATTTTATACTGTAAGAACATACAAATATAGTGTAATTTTATACTGTAAGAACATACAAATATAGTGTAATTTTATACTGTTATAACATATGAATATAGTGTAATTTTATACTGTAAGAACATACGAATATAGTGTAATTTTATACTGTAAGAACATACGAATATAGTCTAATTTTAAACTGTTATAACATATGAATATAGTGTAATTTTATACTGTAAGAACATACTAATATAGTGTAATTTTATACTGTAAGAACATACGAATATAGTGTAATTTTATACTGTAAGAACATACAAATATAGTGTAATTTTATACTGTAAGAACATACAAATATAGTGTAATTTTATACTGTTATAACATATGAATATAGTGTAATTTTATACTGTAAGAACATACAAATATAGTGTAATTTTATACTGTTATTACATATGAATATAGTGTAATTTTATACTGTAAGAACATACGAATATAGTGTAATTTTATACTGTAAGAACATACGAATATAGTGTAATTTTATACTGTTATAACATACGAATATAGTGTAATTTTATACTGTAAGAACATATGAATATAGTGTAATTTTATACTGTAAGAACATACTAATATAGTGTAATTTTATACTGTAAGAACATACGAATATAGTGTAATTTTATACTGTAAGAACATACGAATATAGTGTAATTTTATACTGTAAGAACATACGAATATAGTGTAATTTTATACTGTAAGAACATACTAATATAGTGTAATTTTATACTGTAAGAACAAATGAATATAGTGTTATTTTATACGTAAGAACATACAAATATAGTTTAATTTTATACTGTAAGAACATACGAATATAGTGTTATTTTATACGTAAGAACATATAAATATAGTGTAATTTTATACAGTTTTATTTGAGACTGGTTGTCACTTTCACTCATAAAAATATTTTTCCTTTGGCCACTTATGCAATGTAATATATAATCTTTAAATGAAATTAACAAAAAGCATTAATATTTTCCTTAAAGATATAGTAATTGTTTGGGCTGTTTAAAAATAGATCATACTTGTTATCAACAATAGTAATAATCGTATCTATACTCCAGCAATAATAGTGAAATAAAAAAGCTCAGTAAATGGAGAAAAAGGGAGAAAAAGTAATACATATAATTAAAAATCACCATCTTTATTTCACATTG
Organism: Congeria kusceri; assembly: GCA_027627225.1. Classification (NCBI taxonomy): domain Eukaryota; kingdom Metazoa; phylum Mollusca; class Bivalvia; order Myida; family Dreissenidae; genus Congeria; species Congeria kusceri. The sequence continues at coordinate 88,027,421 of CM051025.1, forward strand.
AAGTACTTGATGTCGCCATAAAAACTGGAAATCTTCATGTGGGGCTATTAACGATCACACAATCTCAACGGGAGGGTCACGCAATTCATTGCTATGATTGCCTAGTGACTCTCTCGTCACTGACTTGAATTACAGAGTTTTATGTCTCCTCATTTGTTCTACAAGTGATGAAAATACAATCCAGGCAATACAATCAATTTGTTCTCAACTTTGCGACTATAAATCGAGGCCTGAGAGTTAATATTGACATTCTGTTTTGTGTCTCAAATTTCACTGTGCCTATTTCACAGAATTGACCGTTATCTCTTTTTTTGCGATCGAGGACCTGAATTCCAGTTGACAAATATTCAAATAAAATAATTCCCCGATGGTTTGTTGGGTATCTGATGGAAGCATCTCAGAGGCTATTGGTTTCGTTGAATGTTGAAGTCGCCCATTGTCTCTTCAATCATCGGGCAATGAATGTATTCTCCACAGGGAGGCAGTCGATTAACCACTATTTATTTACTTTGATTTATGGGCCTGATGCTCCTGAACCTCAACAAAAGGTTTGACTGGTAAATAAATATTTGTTTGCATGCAGAGCCATCTCTGTGGCGGTGTCCATTATTTCTGTGTAATTGCTCGGCAAAAATAGCAGGCAATATTACGTGCAATTGTCTAAGGAGATGTAATGTTTACAGGGATAAAGTTGTCAGCAGATCCACTATGACTTTCTATTGTGTGGAAAGTACTGGGTTCTGTCAGCATTGAATTGTGCGAAGTAAACAGGTTGAATTTCAGGACGTTTTCATCGTGCTGTGTCTGGTCTTGAAAAAGAACAGACAAATTTTGCTTTTGGGCACTTGTTTCGTGTTTTTATGCCCCCACTTTAGAGGGGGGTGGGGCATATTGATTTGCCCTTGTCCGTCATTTCGTCCGTCAGTCCGTCGGATTTTTGTGTAGCGCATAACTCAAAAAGGTTAACTGCTAGAGTGATGAAACTTTATAAGCATATTTATCGGCATCGGGGCTTGTGCATCTGGGTATTTTGGTGCAGTTTTTGCCGACATCAGCGGAGTTATGGCCCTTTATTATGTAAAAATGATATTTTTAGACTTGTGTCACGCGTAACTCAAAAAGGATTGCTGCTAGAGTAATGAAACTTTACAAACATATTAGTTTTGGTGCAGTTTTTTCCAGCATCAGCGGAATTATGGCCCTTTTGTAAGCAAAAAATGATATTTTTTTACTTGCGTGGCGTGTAACTCAAAAAGTATTATTGCTAGAGTGATGAAACTTTATATACATATTAATCAACATGTGAACTTGTGCACCTGGGTATTTTGGTGCAGTGTTTTCCAACATCAACAGACTTTTGTGACAACCAGCGGAATGTGGGGGCATCCGTGTCCTACGGACACATGTCTGGTTATGTTCTAATTGGATAGCCACATTAATTTTTTTATCCATTTGTGCAGTATGCACTTCATGTAAAACTGTTTTACTGGTATTCAAAATAAATAGAAATAAATATTTACAAGTCTGTGGAAATGAAAAGTAATGTTAATTTTATTCCAGTTGCATCAGAGTGTGAGTGAATTAAGAAATAATTTTCAATTGAGAGTTGTTTATCGGCTAATAAACAACGATTTGGAGTTCTGATGCTTAGGAATTAAACCACAATGGTGTTAGCAGAGAAACAACAATAATTCAAAAATTATTTTGATTTTAACATTACCTGACCACAGTGTCTCCCATTTCAATGCAAACTATAATTTACAAGTTTGAAACTATTTTTCTGGTTGTTTATTGGCAGTTTAACAACAGTGAATGTTGTTCATTTTTCTGTAGAAAACTGTGTGTCATGTTAGAATAAAAAAGTTTAAATACACTCACCTCATATTTATATTTACTAAATTTCATCAAACTAGCAACAAATATGCTTTATAGAAATGTATTTTGCTGTTGCATTTAGACTTAGAATGAAAATGGTAATCATTTAAGTAAATACATTTGACATTAGCTTCGCAAAACTGTGATAATTCATATGTTAAATATAGGGAGTTAGCGAAGTTTTGCTCTGTGCCATTGAATTGTGTTAAATGGACCTTGTTATTTTCTTATAATAAAAAAGTATACGCATTATAGCTTGTAGCTTTAACGTGTAGTCACCAGACCGTGCTGATTTGTTGTATAGTTGAATTTCTGTAAAATCACATTTTCCATGATATTGTATATGCTTATTTGCTTGTGAATGTAGATTTGTGATTGGTGCTTTTAAGCTGACACCTCTCAGTGAGCTATTTATATTGGCTGTAATTTAGCAGCAATTTGTATGCCCCCACTGATTGGTGCTTTTAAGCTGACACCTCTCAGTGAGCTATTTAGATTGTATGTAATTTAGCAGCAATTTGTATGCCCCCACCATCAGTGATGGGGGGGGGGCATATAGAGTTTACCCTGTCTGTGGGTATGTACGTATGTTCTGATTCTTGTCTGGACAATAACTTTGTCCAGCATTGGAGGATTTTTCAAATAACTTGGCAGAAATGTTAAGCATAATGAGACGGTGTGTAGCGCGCAGGAACCAGGTCCCTATGTCCAAGGTCTAGGTCACACTTAAAGGTCAAAGGTCAAATATAAGAATTTAAGCCTTCTATCCCTGTCCGGAGCATAATTTTGTCCAGCATGGAAGGAATTTCAAATAACTTGGCACATGTGTTGAGCATGGTGAGACGGTGTGTCGTGCACATCAACCAGGTCCCTAGGTCCGAGGTCAAAGTCACACTTAAAGGTCAAAGGTCAAATATAAGAATTTAAGCCATAGACCCTGTCCGGAGCATAATTTTGTCTAACATGGAAGGAATTTGACACTTAAAGGTCAAAGTTCAAATGTAAGAATTTAAGCCATAAATAACTGTCTGAAGCATAATTTTGTCCAGAAGGGAAGGATTTTAAAATAACTTGGCCGAAGTCCTAAGCATGGTGTGTCCTTGTGTTGCACGCAAGAACCAGGTCCCTTTGTATAATGTCAGGGTCACACTAAAAGGTCAAAGATCAAATATAAGAATTTAATCTGTAGACAACGTCCAGAGCATAATGTTTTCCAGAAGAGAAGGATTTTCAAACAACATGGCATAAGTAATAAGCATATGCTGTGGTGTGGCATGCAAGAACCAGGAGCCTTGGTCCAAGGTCAAGGTCACACTTTAAGGTCAACTATATTTATATATTTTAAGATTCTTGTCCAGGCAATAACTCTGTCCAGCATTGCAGGATTTTCAAAGGATTTTCAACTTGGCAGAAGTGATAACATTATAAGACGATGTGTCTCCCAATAAAACTAAGTCCAAGAATGACAGGTCACACTTAAGTTCTAAGGTCAACTATAAGAATTAAGTCCATGGATTCTGTCTGGAGCATAATTTTGTGGGCATGAATTTTTTTTTAATAACTTGGCAGAAGTGGTAAGCCTTATGAGAAGGCATGTGGCGTTTAGATCCATGTCTGTAGCTGAAAGGTCAAGATCAAAGGTTAAATAATTTTCCAGAGCATAATATTGTCATGTATGCAGGGATTTTCAGATAAATTGGCAGAAATGATCACAATCACCAGATGATGTGTTGCATGCATGAACCTGACTTGTGACGTTAGTGAATTACTTCCCTTTATTCATGAGTGTGCAAAGCATAATTCAAAAATGATAAAAGGCATTTTGTTGATTTTGCACAGAATTATTTAAGATAGCAAGAGTATTGAAACATACAAGAATCATAATTCACAATTGCCTAACAGTTTTAAGTACTACCCTTCATTGATATTTTTTGTTAGTACTTAAACTATTTTGTGATATCCAAAGTACTTCACAGAATAAGAGAATACATTAGCAGAAAGTACAACATAAAAGGACAATTCTCCTTTTGCATAATGTGTGTGCATGCGGACAAAGCGGCGCCATGTGGAATTGGCTGCATAGGTTTGGCATCCGTGTCTGTGGACACATTTTCTAGTTACATTTTGTTCAATCTTGATCAAACTTTGAAGCAGAATCCCAGATCAGGCACATACAGGCACATTTTAAGGACGGAAAATCATATTGTACATTTCTGGACAGAAATTCAATGTTTTTGCACGCACTTGGAAATGAACAAAAGACCCATAAAAGATAGCCTACTTTTAAACGTGTCAATATATAGAAAGTCCTTATTTAAAACATTTGAGGCGGGTCGTTGGAAACATGGGCTTAATGCATGTGCATGGCTAATCCAGGACAGCACTTTCTGCTTTTATGGTATTTTCTGTTTCAAGGAAGTCTCTTCTAAACATAAGGCGTAAAGTGCTGTCCTGGATTAGCTTGTGCGGACTGCACAGGCTGATCCGGGACGACACTTTACGCACACGCATTAAAGCCCGGTTTTCCCACAGCACGCCTCACTTGTAACCTGAAATATCTACTGCATTATTTAAGTTGCTCAATTTTATCCTTTTGAACTTCCAAGCAAACCAATGAATTTTCGACTGAAAGTTCATGTACCCCCAGATAAAAAATATGAAACAAATGTACTGTGAAAAAATTATTTAAATTCCATTTTTCGTAAAATAACACTTTGCATAATCGCATCTTTTTACATTGAACAAGAAAAAGATAAGGACTGCCAAACTTTCTAGTGCATTCATTTTGTAAGGGGGCAATTTATAAAGTCATGATTTGACTGCATGTTTTAATTTTCTTTTTTTTACAGATCTGTTGTTTTTTTTCTCTCAGAATATAATTTCATACTGGGTGCATAAACTTTTTGTCAAATCGTGTAATTTATTTCCATCTTACTCACACAATAACTTGTAAATTATTGCCTACTAGAGATTCCTAATAACCTTGCAATAATGCTGAATAAATACATTAGTCACGCATTTAAATGGTAAGATTTTCTAATAACTGCAGTAATAATTTGAATTCAAGTTGTTATAACCTTAAATGATGGGTAATTTAACTGTAATATGATACATTATAAGAAAGTTTTATAGTGTTGTGGTCGTAATCAATTCGTTACGTGCATTATTGGATGCAAACCTGTCACAAAATTACCAGCTGCTGTTTAATTGTGTGCACAACTCTCTGTTGCTCTGTGAAATTAGCCCTAAAACTATTTCTATAATGCCTGTTTTTGCTTGAAACATATCCCATATTTCTTTGCCCGATTTATGTGGTGATAAAGTGTGGTGTAAAATTTCTGATGGGTCATGAATTCAGCATTCACCATTTAAATTAGACATAATTTTATCTGCAATACAGATAGCTCAAACAAAATTAATATATTTTACTAAATGCCTCAAAGTCAGATTTATGATACCTAAAATTACTCTGAGTGGAGGTTCATACCTGACAGAAAATTACGCAGGGCAACTCCGAGAACGTTTGCATGTATCATTGATGCTGAGCGGCGCCATGTAATTTCTTGCCAATTTCAAAATTGGTATATTTAAGAAATATTACTTTTACATCATAGTTTGTTGTCGAATAACCACGTCCGAAAATTTAGATGCGTAGGAATTAAATTACAAGTGATTTTCTTCTTTGTTTATATGAAGGTTGGATCGTGCCGTGTAAGAACCCAATCTAACTTGCATGTACAGTATCACATGAACTTTGTGATTCACAAAAAGAGGCGTGTCGTGGGAAAACCGGGCATAATGCATGTGTGTAATGTGTCATCCCGGATTAGCCTCTGAAATCCGCACAGGCTAATCCAGGACAGCACTTTCCGCTTACAGTGCTTTTATGTGTAAAAGAGACATCCTTGAATCAGAAAATACCATAAAAGCGGAAAGTGACGTCCTGGATTAGCCTGTGCGGACTGCACTGGTTAGTTAATCCGGGACGACACTACACACATGCACTAAGCCCTGTTTTCCCACAACACGCCTCAAATATGTTTGGTTCCCTTGAGTTGTACTAAATAAAACATTTGATACAATCAATCATGGGTGAAAGTTTTCAGTACTGAAAGTAAGCATCCAATCATTAGGCACTTCATTCAGTAGTCAAACATGTTATTTTAAACTGTCATTGTTTCTTCCTAAGTTTAAATTTACTCTATTTTTTTTTTAAAGGGTGACATTAAATAACTGTTAATCATAAACCTAGCACAGTTATTACACTAATCGCAAACCAAGCACTGCTGTTACAAAACTCCACTGTTATTACATCCTGTGAGTCCGTCTGCTTGCAGGAGAAGATGTTGGAGAGCCAGCAGACGTCTCCCCAGCCGGCCTCCGCCAGCAAGAAGTCAGGTGAGGCAAAACACGCGGGTGTCTAGTATGCATTGTTGTCAGTGAACTTACCGAGGCAGGAATTCAAAGCATAGTCGCACAAATGTGCGTCTTCTTTCTTACAAAAATCACCTGTATAATTGTGATCCTACAAATAAATGATAATGTTGATGATGATGGTGATAATGATGATTGTGATAAAGACTGTGACAACAATGATTATGATAGTGATGGGTGATGATGATGATGATGAAGACAACAACGTTGATGATTAAAATAGTGATGGTGATGATGATGGTGGTAGTGCTTTTGATGATTGCCTCTGATTTCAGACAAGGAGAAGCGTGACAATCGTGAGGGTGAGCTGCGGATGATGCTGTCCAACAGGTTCCCACAGGAGCAGTGGACCACGGTGCAGCAGTACTTTCAGGCCAGCTAACGCCACACATGGTGCAGCAGTACTTTCAGGCCAGCTAACGCCACACATGGTGCCGCAGTACTTTCAGGCCAGCTAACGCCACACATGGTGCAGCAGTATTTCCAGCCCAGCTAACGCCACACATGGTGCAGCAGTACTTTCAGGCCAGCTTACGCCACACATAGTGCAGCACTGCAGTCTCCTGATTTTGGGTCATCTGTTCAGCGCAAATACTCATTCATCACTTCATTCATAATACATTCCATTCACATGTTGAACAATGTGATTTGATTGATCTGCCCAATTAATGTTTGTAATATTGTCTAAGATATCTTTAAATGTACATGCAATGTGTGGAATGATGTGTTGATAAAGTGAATGACTGTTAAATTAACATTTGTCTTGTTCAAATTATTATTAATCACCATGTTCCGTGCATGATTAGGCAAGATGTCTTTAGGAACAAAAGATATAGTTATACATGTATTGAGATGAGATATAACTGGCATGTTTGAAAGATAACCACGACCGCCCTGCTTCTGCATTTATATAAATCATATTTCACTGCATCTGAATTCTGTGAACAGCTACAGTAAAACTACACTTGTAACTATATTGCTTATAGCGATGTATCACATATAACGATGTTGAGTGCAAGGTCCTGGCCGGATCCCAATATATTTCAGTTGATATAACATCAGTTGTAACGATATCGCACGTAACGAAGTTTTGGTTATAACGATGTCGATTTCACGGCCCCGTCGCAAATATTCACGATATTTGGAGTCTGTATCAAGTGGTGAAAAAACATTGATCCAGGTAAACAGGTTGGCAGTTATACGGTGGACTTGATGAAATAATCACAGTTGTGGTACTTGATTAAATTTGTTTGTCTTGTCCTGTAATTGCCTCTATAAAACTGTTCGGCAAATAATTGTGAATCTTCATTCACGATTTTTCTCTATAGAAAGACTATTGTTGCTTCTGGCATTATTTAATCAGAAATCAATGTGAGGATCCTTGATAAATATCCTGAATATTTATTAACTTGTCGTAAAGTGATCTCATTTAATGATGTTCTTTTACTAAACATATTTCTGTATCAGTCGTGTGTATGTAGAATGATCAGTCGTGCGTCTCTGTTAATTCTTTCATGTCCACACTTTTGCTTGCCTTTTTACGGATGTAACGATATTGTTTCGGGGTTTATAGTCCTTTAGCACTTGAGGCTGCATTATGTGAGGACTTAATTACGGATGTAACGATGTTGTTTCGGGGTTTATAGTCCTTTAGCACTTGAGGCTGCATTATGTGAGGACTTAATTACGGATGTAACGATGTTGTTTCGGGGTTTATAGTCCTTTAGCGCTTGAGGCTGCATTATGTGAGGACTTAATTACGGATGTAACGATATTGTTTCGGGGTTTATAGTCCTTTAGCGCTTGAGGCTGCATTATGTGAGGACTTAATTACGGATGTAACGATGTTGCTTCGGGGTTTATAGTCCTTTAGCGCTTTAGGCTGCATTATGTGTGGACTTAATTACGGATGTAACGATGTTGTTTCGGGGTTTATAGTCCTTTAGCGCTTGAGGCTGCATTAAGTGAGGACTTAATTACGGATGTAACGATGTTGTTTCGGGGTTTATAGTCCTTTAGCGCTTGAGGCTGCATTATGTGAGGACTTAATTACGGATGTAACGATGTTGTTTCGGGGTTTATAGTCCTTTAGCGCTTGAGGCTGCATTACGTGAGGACTTAATTACGGATGTAACGATGTTGTTTCGGGGTTTATAGTCCTTTAGCGCTTGAGGCTGCATTACGTGAGGACTTAATTACGGATGTAACGATGTTGTTTCGGGGTTTATAGTCCTTTAGCGCTTGAGGCTGCATTACGTGAGGACTTAATTACGGATGTAACGATGTTGTTTCGGGGTTTATAGTCCTTTAGCACTTGAGGCTGCATTACGTGAGGACTTAATTACGGATGTAACGATGTTGTTTCGGGGTTTATAGTCCTTTAGCGCTTGAGGCTGCATTACGTGAGGACTTAATTACGGATGTAACGATGTTGTTTCGGGCTTTATAGTCCTTTAGCGCTTGAGGCTGCATTACGTGAGGACTTAATTACGGATGTAACGATGTTGTTTCGGGGTTTATAGTCCTTTAGCGCTTGAGGCTGCATTATGTGAGGACTTAATTACGGATGTAACGATATTTGGATAAAGTAATATAAATCATGGGGTCCGCTGAATATCGTTACGAGCGGAGTTTACTGTATTTAAAAAGGTTGTTTGTAGTTCTTGCTTGCTATCACTTCTTGAATGTTTAAAAATAATCCCTTGGTATATTGGGTAAGATTTCATTCAATTTGTTAATATTGTTTTGTGTTCTTTTCTGAATTAGCTTGTTTGTGTGTGTGTTTATTGTAAAAATGTGTTTGTTTAGTGACACTTTAAGATTTTTATGTGAACACATGTACTGAATGTTTGAATTTGTCGTAGTTATATTCGTAATTTATTCCGCATATTTAGTAGTTACGGTATGTTGTACAAATTAATTGTGAAAATTACGAATGGAGATACATACACATATTTATTGAATTTTACGTGTGTTAAGAATTTTGAATTATGTGTGTTAAGAATTTTTGTGACTGGGGGTAGTTGCACAAGGATGATTTTAAATGTTGATTGGTTGTAGATTTCATTTATATGACATTGACAATTTCAGAGCATTTCAAGCTCCCAGTTGTGTTCTCTGTGGTAATATTTTATCATTCCATCCATTCTTTTGTCCGCAGCTATGTGGGCAAGAACCCAGGGTTTCAAAAAGTGTACTTGTTCTGTCTTGCATCAGAATTTAATGATATTCATATACTGTTCACCCATCCTTATCCAGTGGTTGTGTATCAAAATGCATTACTTCAGCTTTTTTATATTTTCACTTCTCAGTTATTTTGATAACTGAAATGTGAAAATACGAAAATGCTGAAGTAATGCATTTTGAGAAAGGAAAGATGTGTAATGGAAAAAAATCAATTGTTTGTATCAGCCATGTTTTCGTTTAATTGTATTTATACCTAATTGTGTTTATTTTGTGTCTCTTTGTTATTTTGCTTTAAATTGTTCTGTTTGCTCAATTTTTGTGTTTTTATGAAAATTAATAAATGTGGCGAGTCATGAGAAAACCGATCTTAATGCATGTGCGTAAAGTGTTGTCCCGGATTAGCCTGTGCAGTCCGCAAGGCTAATCCGGGACGGCACTCCGCTTTTATGGTATTTTCTGTTTCAAGGAGATGTCTTCTAAACATAAATCCACTGTAGGCGGAAAGTGCCGTCCCGGATTAGCCTGTGCGGACTGCACAGGCTAATCCAGGACGACACTTTACGCACATGCATTAAGACCGGTTTTCCCACGACATGCCACGTATTATTTTCCTTTTTTCCACTTCAGTTATTTCTCCTTTACATGGACTGCATTTATTTCAGAATTAAATTTGATCAAATTTCTAGATGATTTGATAATAATTTAGATTTCTTGTTTTAATTAAAATATTGGAAGTCTTTTTCTCCAATACCATAACCAATTAAGCTCTTCATTTATAATTATCTGAGGTTATTATAAAAAACACACACAAAATAGTATCAGTAGTTATTAGCCAGGCTGCATTTTTAAGCCAAAATAAAATACTTGTTGATTAAAGCACTAAAAGTTGTTTATGGTGTTTGGCTTGTGTGCTCTTAAGGTGCCTTCATTACCCTGATAGTGAGGCATACTGGTTAGAAAATACACTTGATACAGGTGTATTTGAAATTCTTTGGTCTCAGTTGGATTTTGGGTAGATCTAATTCTTTTTTATCATTATCTATAGACAAAATGGAACTTCCTTATGTTTGTGTCTCGTACCTTAAGTGTACGAATTGTGTTGTATTATATTAATAAATGGTTCTTTTAATCTTCTATCACCTCTTTTCCGCTCAGCTTTTGACAGTTCAATGTTTTCTTACAGTATTTGTTGTGGATCTGATGCGTTTTACTAAAATTAAATGTTATATTTTACACTCCCGTGTTCGTGTTGATATAACTAATGAAATGCTTTCCCAACTCCAGTATGGATCCATATCCACATACCTCCTTAGTAAAATTCGTAAGGTCTCTGACTGGTTCATTAAATGATTATTTTGTCTTAAATGGTTGCAGTCAGGTCAAGATTGGTCAGGACGACACTTTCCGCTTTTATGGTATTTTCTGTTTCAATGAAGTCTCTTATAAACATAAATCCACTGTAAGCGGAAAGTGCCGTCCAGGATAAGCCTGTGTGGACTGCACAGGCTGATCCAGGACGACACTTTACACAGATGCATTAAGCCCGGGTGTCCCGCGACAAGCCTAATAGTGTTCATGTTTCATTTTAGTGTAAAATGCACAAATATACATATACTTGGTACACTAAGTACGACCCACGTTGGTGACAAAATATAACCTCTACTTGCGCTTTTTAAGGAAGAAACAAAATATATATTAAATACACTAAAAATTGTGTATATACAATCAACGGATACGTATAGTCGTCATCGCTTAAGAATAAACAGAACTATTATACTTTACAAAAATAATGATATTTTAACGAAGTGGAACATTTCGAGTTACCGCCGGGCAACTAATGATCAGTGCTCACCTTTGTTCATATGCTTTCTTTAAACATTTTTTCGCTTTATCAATGGGGCATGGCGCAGTTCCACACGTGGCTTTAATCCGAACTTTCAAGGTGTTCTAATTCTAGAAGCATACCTTCATTCTTAAAAAAATGAAAATCTGGAATGCATCACGACTCTTAGTGTGTTTTTAAAACAAAGAACCTATGCCAGATAAATATTTCTGCAGAAAGTATGCGACCTCTTACGACCTGAACACGCCCCTAGCACCACATGATCTTGCAACGTACGGGAATCTCGCGCCTCCCGCGCGTTTATCATGATGGTCCATTCTCGAACCCATTTGACAAATCCGCCCCATGTTCTAAGAGACAACGAAGGCCACATAACACTAAATTCCGTAATTTACGGATACACCTTATCAATGTACGGACCCTGCACTTGGCATGTTGTCTCGTTACAAAATCCGCACCAAAGGCGTAGCTTTGAATGTGTTAATTCAGGTGTATGCCGCTCACCCATTTTGTAGACTGTTCACTAAGGCCCTGTCACACTGTGGCGATTTTCAGCTACGAGTTCTGGCGAGTTGTAACTCGCCACAACTCACCTGGTGTCGTGTTGATCTTGTACATATGTCGGTCTTTGTCGCAGTTATGTCTACTTATCTCTTCTTATGTCGCCAGCACTCGCCAAGAACCGGCGAGAATTTTAAACAGTTTAAAATTCTCGCCGCTTCTCGGCGACTTTATTCTCGTACACGTGTCGAAGACATGTCGAAGGAATCTCGCACACTCGAACACATTCCGTAGACATGTCTTCTCTTGTCGTAGCGTTTCGCCGTATATTATCATTCTACGACATAACACGAGTTTGCTGCGAGTTTAGGAGACTTGCCTACGACATCTGCTCTTCCGTTTCTCTTAAAATGTCGTCAGAAACTCGTGCTCATGTTCTCACAAATCGTACAGACTCGTACATTCTCGAAGACAATATATCGTACGGATATCTCGGCTGAACTCGCGATGAAATGTGATTATCGTACTTGTGTCGTGTCAGAGTTGAAGAGAACTCGAACAAATCTCGTCTTGAAACAATTCCGCGACCATTTCGTCCACTTTGCGGTGAGTTATAACTCTCCAAGACTCGTACAAAACTGGAAGCTCAAATTCGCCACAGTGTGGCAGGGCCTTAAGGCATGCATACGATGATTCTTCATTTAGACGCCTCCTTTATGTATTAATTTTGTTTTAAACGAATATACCATGGACAGGATTTTTTCGTCTATTACATATTTCACCTGTGATTGAATGTGTGCCTCGAAGTAATATAAATGCAGTGTGTTAAATATAAAGGTATTGTCCACAGTGAAACAAGAAACCGAAAAGCACCCTCCGCGTGTAATTATCGCACCACACCAGCCCCCCCCCCCCCCCCCCCCCCGCAGGACGACGGATTGCGCCGCATTTCAGTCTATTCTCTACGTACATTACTTCGAAACTACTTCCCTCATGGCCCTAATTTACCTTTTGTCCGTCAATTACCAGACCGGCGGTCCGGCACGTACGGTATTTAGACAATGCTGTGCTACCAGGCACAGAATCTCGTGCTGTAATGTCAACAATGCGATCTAGAGAGCAGCTAAAATTGCCGAACGGTAGCCATTTACCTCTGGTTCTTGTCATATTTTAATGGGTATTATTATGACATTTGTTTCAAATGGAAGGTGCCAGTTATGCGTCTTGGGTATGCCGTTTGGCAAACAAAAAGTAGTTCGCGCTATTTGACAACTACCAGAAGCGCGTCATATTTATATTTGCATTGAAATAATGCTTTCCGTATGGAAGTATTTTCGGTTAAATATTTCACTGTTTAAAAGTTCGTGTGTTTGTAGTGTGAACTTTATTATACTGAATTATATTCAGTTTTTATCAAAATAAAATTATCTCTATAGAAAATGTATATGCCCATTGCTTATTCAATAATGTATTTGCCAATGTGCTAATTATTTATTGCATGGAAACTTGTTTAACCCATTTATCTGACGAATAGGACAGTTCATATTGCGCTCCAATCTAGGCTTGACTGCATAAGGGCACATTATTATATTTAGAACAGATGTACGTTAATGGAAATTACTGTATAACAATGCAATGCACTTATGGTCACATATTTACTGGTTTAAGAATGGTTAAGTACAATATACATTACTGTATATAACCATGCAATGCACTTATGGTCGCATATTTACTGGTTTAAGAATGGTTAAGTACAATATAATTACTGTATATAACCATGCAATGTACTTATGGCTACATATTTACTGGTTTAAGAATGGTTAAGTACAATATACATTACTGTATATAACCATGCAATGTGCTGATGGCCACATATTTACTGGTTTAAGAATGGTTAAGTACAATATACATTACTGTATATAACCATGCAATGCACTTATGGTCACATATTTACTGGTTTAAGAATGGTTAAGTACAATATAATTACTGTATATAACCATGCAATGTGCTTATGGCCACATATTTACTGGTTTAAGAAGGGTTAAGTACAATATACATTACTGTATATAACCATGCAATGTGCTTATGGTCACATATTTACTGGTTTAAGAATGGTTAAGTACAATATACATTACTGTATATAACCATGCAATGTACTTATGGCCACATATTTGGTTTAAGAATGGTTAAGTACAATATACATAACTGTATATAACCATGCAATGTACTTATGGCCACATATTTACTGGTTTAAGAACGCTTCTTAGTACATTCCAACATGACATGCGCAAAATTTCCGTTGTTAAATTGCCGATATACAACTAAAAAAAGAAGTTCCGAAACTGTAAAATATAGTTCGCGTTGTAATTGCAGAATATGTTTTACGGTCATGTTAGAATGGAAATAATTTTCACTTAATCGTTGTTTATCTGTAAATAAACAAAGAGTTTTCGTTCTGATGAACGTATATTTAACCACTCGGGGTGACGCCCACGTGGTTTATTACATACGCATCAGAACTCAAAAATCGTTGTTTATTTACAGATAAACAACTCAAAATCGAAAATTATTTCTAAAATATGCAATGTTGATATGACAGAAATATTACTGTTGTGTTTTGAACATTTGCTTTAATGTCGTTGTTGTTTCTTCTTAAGTTTTCACAGTTGTTCAATTGTCTATAATCCGAATAACACATTAATAATGGTTGTATATATACCATGCATCGCAACTGGAGTAGGTGTGTGAATTTGCGTTATTTCCCTTTACTGTTTACACTGAATATTAATTCAACGTGTGTAATGGTGGACTCGTTTTGTACAGTCGTCCGTGGTGTTTCGATAGAAATGGTAACTAAAGGTAAAATGTACGATATTACAACAATTATTGGCGCAAATTTGAAAACAAAATGATAATAATAAGGTATATTGGATTTAAAATATTATAACAGTTAAGAAAGACTCTATGGCCAACACATAGTAAGCGAGTTATTAACGATACCATGGTATTATATTATAGAAATGTGCAATCCCTATCTAAATAAAATAAACTATAAATAATAATCTGCACAATGATGTTTTCGATAAAAAAAAAGTAAACACAAAATACCGGGAAAAAAAATCAAGTGGACATTAAAAAAAAAAAAAAAGGGCGGTTTCACAGTTTTGGGCTGTGAGAAATAATTTTATAAAACTGATTTTTTTTCTGTTATAAA
>CM051025.1:88047473-88094973 GCA_027627225.1 Congeria kusceri
CGACATACTCTCTGTCAAGAAAAGCATTAACAAATGGAAAAAAATATGCCTTCGCCTGGGCTCCAACCCACGACCGCCACATCAAAAGGCACGCTAACCACTATGCCAAATGAGCTTGCACACATGAGCTTTATAATATTGTAATATAATTGTCCATTTCAGTTGATGTTTTTTTATGTTTTTGATGTGGCTTTATTCGAATATTTTTCTGTTTCGGGAGTGTCATTTCGTTCCTTCATACTATAGTATTTTTATTTTTGGAATCGGTGACAACAATTTTGGAATTGTCAATTTACCAATCTGTGATTATTTCCTTTTACAGTCCCCTTTCTTTACAATCTTGCAGAAAACACCAACCTAAATAGCTTTGAAGCCCTCACCAATTCTATCTGTGCTGGAGAATAGTAGGTCATACTCTAACAAACTCTCAGGGATCAGACTTATTCTACAGGCGTAAAACGCGCTGTACCAGCGAAACGAAAACATCGACTGATCAAAGTAAAGGTGTGTGAAGTTGGCAATGGCATCGAAGATCGAAATTCGAATATCGAGCTGATGCGAATATCGAGCCAGCTCTGACATCGACATTCAAACATTCAACGCGTATATCGAGCTGGTGCGAATATCGAGCCAGCTCTGACATCGACATTCAAACATTAAACGCGAATATCGAGCTGGTGCGAATATCGAGCCAGCTCTGACATCGACACATTAAACGCGAATATCGAGCTGGTGCGAATATCGAGCCAGCTCTGACATCGACATTCAACGCGAATATCGAGCTGGTGCGAATATCGAGCCAGCTCTGACATCGACATTCAAACAATCAACGCGAATATCGAGCTGGTGCGAATATCGAGCCAGCTCTGACATCGACATTCAATCATTAAACGCGAATATCGAGCTGGTGCGAATATCGAGCTAGCTCTGACATCGACATTCAAACAGTAAACGCGAATATCGAGCTGGTGCGAATATTGAGCCAGCTCTGAGATCGACATTCAAAGATTAAACGCGAATATCGAGCTGGTGCGAATATCGAGCTATATATTCTATATAAACCATGTGACGGAAGTTTTTTGTCATTAATAAAATATGCGATGCGTGAATAATTGGTTGCCGTCAGTATCTGGTTTTGCTGTTGTTGACGTCTTGATGTTTTAATATGTCTAACGCACATAGAACTTTACACAGTTTTTGTCGATTTAGTGTTGCTTTAGTATTTTAAACATGCATCTTTAGTGCTAAATACTTTTCTGGTAAGTCAATAATTAACGTAAAAATGAACAATCAGACGATGTTATTTTCCATATGTAAAAGTAATTGAAATGGCATTGAATTTTGTGTATCCAATATATGGAAATGATAAACATTCAGTGAGTTTTTCAATATACGACATTTATTTGCACTAATATTTATCCTGGTCATTTGACTGTATACAACATACAACCATCCCCGTTACAATCACCGCCACCGCTGCCACCACTATCACCACAAACCATCACAATCACCGACACTATCATCATCACAATCACTATAGCAACCACCATCACCGCCATCATTACTACAATGACTACGACCGCCACAACCAACATCACCACAATCACCATACTCACCACTTACACCACCATCACAACTACCAATACGTACTACACCATCAATACCATTACTACCACACCGCCACCACCACAATCACCACTACCAATACTACACCACCAATACCATTACTACCACACCACCACCACCGCCATCACCACCGCCGTCACCACTACCGCCGCAAACAGTAGACAACCTAAAAATAGGTTGGCGATAAGAAATAGAAATGAGTAGGCAACAATTCTGATTCTACAAAACTTGTTGTATGTAGAAATACTTTCCTAAGGCATGAAAAACTACCCTAAAAAAATGCCACGACCCTAGAACATTTTATTGAGTTTGTCAGATATTTTATTTTCAGAGTTTTATTTACATTATTCCAACAGTTAAATGTTCTTTGGTTAATAAGTGTTTTGTTTTGTTGTTTTGATAGCAACCACTTCAAAACAATGTTTAATGATATTTCTAACATGTTTTGAATATTCATTCTGTTTAAGAATCTTCAAGTTGACCAGTTACCAATAATAATAATAATAATAATAATAAATCCCTATCTACCTACCCTACTTTTTTCGGGGGCGGGGACTGTCACCTGAAACAAACATTATTTTTTATGCCTAAGAAAAAGTGAAAACGTGCTTCTTTTTCGAATATTTTAGAAATTTTAGTAGCCAATAAAACATGTTAGTACCCAATGGCTATTTCGATTACTGGTACTATACAACCACGTTAAAATCGTTTTGACGAGGGTTTTTTCATGCTTTTGTCATTACTCAACCGATATGTTTTCACATGGCACAATTATTCAATGACAAAATGAAATATTTGCACAATGACGCCGGTTCTTCTAAATAAAGGAAAGTACATAATGAAAAGACGTCTGCTCCACGTGGCCGCACGTGCGCGTGTCGTGCAGAAATAGCACTTGTATTCTGTCGACGCACAATAGGAACATAAAACATAATTAACAAATGAAAACACACAACGGAAAACGCAAATCGATGCACGTGGCTGAGAATTAAACGCAGACGATTTTTTATCATTTTGAAAATAAGTAAACAACATGGCATCGGCCTA
This sequence comes from Congeria kusceri, assembly GCA_027627225.1. Lineage (NCBI taxonomy): Eukaryota > Metazoa > Mollusca > Bivalvia > Myida > Dreissenidae > Congeria > Congeria kusceri. Next base: position 88,050,147 of record CM051025.1, read on the forward strand.
TTTTCCAAGTAATTGTATTTTACTGTTCTGATTGACACTAGTTGTGGCGGGTTGTTTGTACAAGGTTGTAAAACACTATGCGGTGTTTTGACGCGCGTGCTGGTCCCCTGCGCGCGCCGATTGCGGACGTGCCCGCGTGAAACAAACAGTTTGTACGTCCGGACCATGGCTGATGTATCTCTGGGTGAAACTTGGTACTAGCTTTCCATAGAATGTTAGATACCAGTAAATCATTTTATTATACCTCACGTGGCTAGCCCTGTTAAATGTCCATATACCTATCATGAAACAATTCGTAATGTCACATACAGTCACCCTCGCGTGGAGCTAAAAATAGAACAACCGTTTCTCAAAACAAAACAACGTTTACCTTTAGTAATGCTAACGTCAATCCACTGCTTTTGCAATTAATATCCAGCAACACGCGTTTGCAATTCATTTTCAAGTATCCACAAAGTTGTTCTCTATTTTATTTCATGCGAACCGTGCTAACCAGAAACGCGATTTGTTTTTCAAATCGCCATGACTGGTACGAACGTATATTTTAAATCGTATTTTTTCTCCAAAAATGTATTTGATTATCCGTATTGCCGTGCAAAATAAGTTTAGATATCGCCGATGCATGGTTTTTTTAAGTATGTGTTACGCGACTGCTTAGACATGTTAAAAACAAACACAGCACAGGTTTGTGTCGTTACTACACTACTCTACAGTACTGTACATATATATCGCGTTCAAGTGTTCTGAATATCCATTAAACACTTCCCATCAACTATAATATTTCGTTTTGTATCCAACAATAATTTTCGCCCGTACTTCGCCATGTATATTACTGATCTAAACTAACGCGCTGTAAAAACTTCCTATCCATCACGCCATCTTTTAAGCATGACACATCTAAATATAACTGCACTGTACACACTCTCAGGTCATGCCGGTAAATGTGTGTTTGAAAATACGGAAAGCTGTTTTTGCGGTATTATTTAACTATTGTATTGTGAAGGAACCATAAATGTTTCATATAGATACGCATCTTAAATAATGAAAATAATCCGTGGTAAATTAGCTTTAACACTTTTAGGTTATCAGTTGATTTTAAAGGGCATTTAAAAAAGTAGATCTATAAATTAAGTAATCAGGCCTAAGTTTCCTTGTTTTATTGTTCTGTATAATAAAATAAATATCACACCCCATAGAGGGTGATACAACGTATTGTCAACCCTCGAAATGGTAATGTCAACCTCGGCTTACGCATCGGTTGACATTACCATTCTCGGGTTGACAATACGTTGTATCACCCTCCATGGGGTGTGATATTTATATAGTGTATCCCTCCGTGGTCCATTCGAAAGTAGTGCCTATTAATTAAAAGTTCATTTTCTCTTCTGATATAAAAGCCATTTAGCAATCTCAGACATTATTTATGTAGTTATTTCTTATATCCCATCTGTGTCTGGAACATTTTGGTGTATTTCATTGAAGGCTATCTTAAAAGGTGAACTTTTTGGATGTGTTTACTGTGGTATGGGGCTTTTGGTCTAATTACCCCAAAACGAAAGTCACATCCTCAGTTAGATAATAAGCACATATTGTTGAGTGCAGGATGCATATACTTTGTAAAATACAGTTTAAATGATATGTTTTGGTATCAATTTAAAGGTATATATGTTAGAAAAAAGGAAAAAAAGACAGTTTTTGGCACTACTTTGTCTTAGTAGTTCCCAGCTTCATAACTTTTGGCCCATGTATTTATGCACAAAATGGCAGCCCCCGTGCCTGTCAAAACCGATGTGTTTATTCTAAGGTAAATATTTTTAGTTACAACGTATAGACATTTTTGACATGCTGTTTTTTCGAAAGGTAATGGCCTTATCTTTCCAACAATGTATGGTGATATATTGGAAAGTAGCTTGGTCATGGTGAAAATTGAGATCAAATTTTGAATAGTGTATGTGTAACAAAGAAGGAATTTATTTGCGCATGCGTAACCTTTAAGAACTTCCCGTAAGATTGGTCGTCTGCAAAGATTTTGAAAATGGACTCTTACAAACACACTGTACTGGAAAGATTAACTGCCAGATGCCACCTTGACCCCATTAAGGGCTGTGTTTTATGGGATGGTTGCTCTAGGGGGCCTGAGGGGGGGGTAAATATGGGAAAATTAAAGAAAATACCCACCAGAGTGGCAATCAAAGACCCATTGTGCTCATCGTGTTGTTTTTCAGTTTCATTTTGACATTAATTTGCATTAGTTTCAACAATTCTCTCATTTATGTCATAATACCTTGTGTTGTAATCCTGATTATTTAGTTTCAGAACCTGTAACTGTTAATAATGCCCGCATAGTTCGTGTCCGCACTGGCCGCTGCATTGGCCATGATGACCGTCCGACCTGCCTACTTTGAATAATACCAATTTCCCTAATTTGCAAAGTTAGCAGATCCTATTTAGTTCATATTTTATTTTGTAATTGTATTTTAATCAGGCTTTCAGCTGAAAAATACATGAAATGCATGCATAAAACACTTTAGCCGCTCACGCCAACCTAGACCCCACCTAATGGCGTTGGCGGCATCAAAATTTAAATCACCATCACAGTTTGGTTTAATTTGAGTATGCTTTTTAAATGCAGTGTTAAAAAGAACCTCAGCCGGATCCATCAACTCATTGGTATACAAGTCTGGGTAAAGTGACGAGTAATCAAAACTACTGAACTTGTCAACTACACTGGAGCGTTGGGGCGGGGCCGTAAAGCTGACACAGTCGTGTCCGTACCATCAGTATCTTTGAAGGTTAGTACATGATGTCATGTATTCTACTATCTAATGACTTCTTTTCCAGTCTGGCATACTTCTCATCAACACCAGTAGGAAAAGCAAGAGTTTAACCCTTGTTGGGACTCTCAAACCCGTTTTTGAACTGGACTGTTCGCACGTGAGCTCGACAATCTGAAGCCGGCATAGCGACTAGCCTTATCGCAATACAAAAAACTTTGTAAACTATTGTATATGTACACTTATTGTATATAAGTAACACTAGTAATCACAATATTGAGTAAACATGCACAGAAAACCTTTTTATTTTCACAGATTACACAGCAGAGAGTACCTGAAACAGATTGAAGATTGCAATCGGCAGACCTCACCCCCAGGTTCAGGTGTGACAGAAGACTGTTAATTAATATCTGGCATTGACATTTTGGGGTCAAATCCTTTTTTTGTTGTGTGACTGGAGGTCAAATCTGTTGATTGTAATGTAAACAAACCCTTTTCTGGGGGGGGGGGGGCAAATGGCATCTGAAATGCTACATTTATATGGATTTTACCCCCAAAAATGCAGAAACTTAAAAAAAATTGTTCAAAACGGATTATTATATATTGTATCTGCTATGCCTATTAAAACTCAAACGTATGCTTAATTCTGAGTTAAAATCATGTTTTCCAGATGTACCGAAGTACATTTTTTCCGTCTAAATTTTTGCCTCAAAACATCATTATATTTGACATTTTCAATTTTATTTTCATTGAATAAATCTTTAAACCAGTGTAATAGGACTTCGTGTTCTTTCTCGAAATAGATCAGATTGATGAAAATTGTGGTTTTTATTCAAATTTAAAAGGGTTGGGTTCTCTTAAAGGTCTTATTACCCCAAAACGGAAGTCACATCCTTAGGGTAACCTTTAATTTTTTCGAAATATGACTGCCGAAACCCTGTTTTCTACCGGTGTCTGCATTCAGGCGAGATGCATTTTCTTAGAAGTAACATGACACATCTGCTTCATTGCAATTTTTGGACTGTAGACTGTAGACTGCGGGTCCAGACCCCCGTGTCTGCCGGGATCTACCGGTGCTGCCGTCCGGAGAGTCTGTCGGCGCTGAGAAGCGGTGGGTGTATATCAAGATGAACTAACGTGCAAATTATTATCAGCTACAGAGGACCTCGTTAATGCGAGCACCATCTATTTTAGTGTAAGCGCCGTTAGTAAAATTTGGAGAATACACCTAATGACAAACTTGGTGGACATGAAATTCAAACTGATGTAAGTCGCTTTTATGCATTTGTTTACAGAATATCAAATTATGCTGGTGATTGAACAATACGTCGTGACGTTGGTGCAATTCCAACACATTTGTGGCGCGTCAGAAAACCGGTCATAATGCATGTGCGTAAAGTGTCGTCCCGGATTAGCCTGTGCATTCCGCGCAGGCTAATCCGGGACGGCAATTTCCGCTTTTATGGTATTTTCTGTTTCAAGGAGGTCTCTTCTAAACATAAATCCACTGTAGGCGGAAAGTGCCGTCCCGGATTAGCCTGTGCGGACTGCACAGGCTAATCCAGGAGGACACTTTACGCACATGCATTATGACCGGTTTTCCCCACGACGCGCCTCATGTTCTAGATAAGTTTGCTCTTGTTCCAAGAGTATACAATGTTTTTAAATACCAGGTGTGCTTTTGTCTTGCGTTTGATGTTTCGTTGATATCTGATACAACGAACAACACAATTCGGTTTCAATGTAACTTGTTTTAATTTCTATTTCTCATATTTTTTACAACACGACTGTTAGCGCTATTTTTTCCTAATATCCGACACAACAACATTCTAACACACTGTTTATTCTGGCTTAACAAACCAATTCGAATAATAATTGAAATTAGATATCTTGAAATACTTATTATACAGTATTTTCTAAATTCCGTCCTAACAGGTTACAAGACACTAAATTACATTTTCCTTCTAAACGTCACTCTTCTTAAAGCATTCTAGTACATGACTAAGTAGCAAAACCTGGAAAAGTGCATACAAGTACTCGATATAAGAAATTAATAGTCCACAGGTTATAAACGACGTGCAAAGTAATTACTACTAATTACATATATTTAATTCAAATGAGGAACGCTTGACATCAACATGTTCGCGTATTTACTTGAAAACCTGGGTGTCCGTCAACACATGGGTGCTGTAGTGGAGTATTTACACAAACGAGCGAATGAAGACTGTGTATTTGTGAAACACTTGTGAATTTGTAAACTGACGGAGCCACTTCGTCGCCGAGTACTCTGGGAGGTGTTTTATTCACCGCAACGGCCCCGGGAACGGCCCGGGTCAATCGGTGTCTGATCCGCGCTTTGCACATCTCGTATTTACATTTTTTCTGGTTGTACATAGTTGTTTACTTATGTCTTCCATGTTTAGTTATTATCAATGACGGGTATAGTTCGGGTATGATTTGGTTCGAACTAAAATTGTTTTTTTTCAGTAGATGTCACAGATACTGACCTACTGGGTCGCCGAGTACTCTGGGAGGTGTTTTATTCACCGCAACGGCCCCGGGAACGGCCCGGGTCAATCGGTGTCTGATCCGCGCTTTGCACATCTCGTATTTACATTTTTTCTGGTTGTACATAGTTGTTTACTTATGTCTTCCATGTTTAGTTATTATCAATGACGGGTATAGTTCGGGTATGATTTGGTTCGAACTAAAATTGTTTTTTTTCAGTAGATGTCACAGATACTGACCTACTGGGTTGCTTAAAGATAAGTTTGGGCATTTTACCAAAAAAAATAAAATAAATAATAATAAAATAATAAAAAAATACGAAAATGTGTTCCTTTAATTCATTTATAAAATACTTGCTACTCGTATTATTAGTTGAATTGTGAATAAGCAAGTGATGTCAAACGAAAATACTCTGATTCTTATTATTTTATAATTATGGTGTCGACAATTTATTATATCTTTTAAAAGATGATAAGAAAAGTAGGAAATTAGGAAATTATTCTATATCGTTTACAAAATTATTGTGAGTTCTGAATATAGTCTTCAAGGCGTGCATTGGCGGTAGGTCGACAATAGCATTTGGAAAATTAAAGGTTTTTAATGATGAGGCATTGTTAACTACGATGGTCTTGGTTTTATAAACATATATATTATTTATTATATAAACAGTTGTCACCAATGACAATTTTGCGGGCGCGGGAAAATTAGTAGTAGTCATAAATGATAAGGCGTACAAAATTGTTTCCGCTTACCCGCCCCCCCCTCCCCCGACCCCCCCCCCCCCCCGCTTACCCGACCCCCCCACCCCCCTCCTCCCAACTTGTTCTGACTTTCGGTCAAAAGAGCAGCTTATATACGAATTTTCGGTAATTCATATTTTGAAAAAGTCAGTTTCAAACTCATATTTTGCCATGTCTTTCCTGCGACCTTATTTATAGATAACTTACAGTTTCTTTGATTGGAGGCGTTTAAACATTTACATGCAGTCCAATATACATAAACTGTGTGGTGAATAGGCCGCGAAGAAACGTAAAAAAGCTATTTTTAACCCCCCACCCCCCCCACCCCTCTATTTTTTTTAGATGTAAACGGAACCAAGATTTGTTTGGCCTAAACGTTGTGTAGCGTAGGGACGTTTTCAATGAAGTGAATGAGTTTTTGATTCTTACTGGAACCGTGTATACAAAAAAAAACGATTGTTTGTCTTTGTATACAAACATCTTAACAAGGCCATCAATAAATTGTTGCTACTCGAAAAATAAAATCGACTTTTTATAGGAAAATATCTTGTTTAATATGTGTCTATATTTCTGCGCAGTACCGTCGCAATGACCCTTTAAAAACAGCCACAACATAATCAGAATTCTTAATTATTAATTATGCGTATTTACATATATAATAGTTTCCTAGTTAAAATATTAGTACACACATACTATCCATTGTATGTGTTTAAGATATAATCCAATTTCCACATTTTCTATGAAGTTAAATGAGTTTTAACTCCAGAAATGTTTAATTCAAGTACAAATATCTCTGCCGTGCAACCTAATTGAAAACGAACCCCGCGTGTTATGAATGACAGCCTATTACAGCCTATGATTTTAAGCGCGACAAGAACACTTGTAGCCGATTTTGACACGCGCTTAGCTCAGCCAATATTCATTAGGGAACCGCACGAAGCTAAGATATTACCTGGGGGCGATTGGGCGCTGGTATGCGTTACTGCACTGGCGCAGACAGGCGCGGCTACAGGAATTGGAGTTAGGGGGGCAGCAGACGCAAAGGGGATCGTCATATCTTCCTGTACAAGCAACCTTCAGTGACTCTGCTGTGTACAAAAAATGTGTATTGATGGGACATTCAGGTCAGAATACACTAAATAAATAAGTCATGTAGGGCTGTACTCTCTAAATAAATCAACAAGTTTAACTCGAAGACATGTTTTTAGGTTTAGAAACTTGCTTTGATATTCTTTTTTGGAGATGTGGGTAGGGTAAGCATTGGTATGCACAAATAAATAACTGAGATGTTTTAAGATTGGAGACTACAGTATGACACTTGCGCTGAGGCGGGTTACATTAAAATAGAAAGTAGCCGCTAAAATGATGGTGGTAAAACAGTCAACTTTGTTTAGTGTCGAGTTCTTTCTTACATAATATATGACGTACCCGTTTTATTGCTTAAATCAATTCAGCTTAGAATGCTCTTTAAGAAAAGGTATGGTTATGAGGGTTTCTTTGTTCAAAATGTTGCATTTATATTTGGTTAAAGTTATCGCTTTTACATTAAATTACATAAGGATTGGAATTAGTATATTGTAACCTTCAGACGTATATTGATAGATCTTTGGAGCATTCCAATGTTGTGCAAAATACTTTCATCAACTGGTAAAAGGAAGAGGCAGAGAGCAAATAAAAAATAAAACAAATGAAGGGGGGCAAATAATATCTATGAGGCATGTCGTAGGAAAACCGGGCGTAATGATTGTGGGTAAATTGTCGCCCTGGATCAACCTGTGCAGTCCACACAGGCTAATCCAGGACGGCACTTTCCGCCTACAGTAGATTTATGTTTTCAAGAGACTTCCTTGAAACAGAAAATACCATAAAAGCGGAAAGTGTCGACTTGGATTAGCCTGTGCGGACTGCACAGGCTAATCCGGGACGACACTTTACGCACATGCCTTAAGCCCGGTTTTCCCACGATACATACACTATTGGGGCGCAAATGATATATTTTTTTCTGGGCGCATTTGATGTATGAATGTGGCGCATTTGATATACCAATAATTAGCGCAAACGAAGTTCTCCGCACGAACCAATACATGTAAACTAGTAAATTATGTACGCGCGTTTCGCCAATCAATGAACATTAAAGGGCTAATGTCAACAAAAAAGGTCTCAAGGGGGTAATTTCTATAAAAAAAAATAATCTGAAATTAAGATATTAGTAATGGCATATAATAACGGTTTAAATAACGAATATATAATGGGGAAAACGTGTTCACATTCTGAAATAAAAATCATTTTAAAATATAGGTCGTGTTTGTTTGGCCCTTTTTATGTTTACATGTTGACGTCAGAATTGTGAGTTTTTTGCATAACCATAGTTTACACACGTTTCCTCGGATGGTTCCTTAGTCGTGAGTGCGATACCCGCTTGGGGTTTTATTTACTTTTTTGAAACATGTTTGCTGATTTGTTTTTATCAATTATCTCATTATATATTATATTATATTATTTTATTTGGTTAGTATAGCGGATTTCTATCATATATTATCATTTATGGTGCAATAAGACACGGGAAGAGGGGGCGTCCGCCGCGTCCGTCCCTCTCTAAATCCGCCTATGCTGCATCGGGATCCTGGTGCGAGTCAGACCTCGACAGTGAGTGTCAGAGAGATTTACCTACTACAAATCTACGGTAATTACTTTCTGAGAACTGGCCTCTTGAAAAAATGCTTGAAATCGTCTTGAGATTTACTGTTTTTCCCGCGTTAATAGGGCTGTAATTTGACATTGCACACTGAGTAGGAAATGAATGTTCAAGGACGGCTAATATATTTAATCAAAGATTGCCCAATGACACGTTAACGACTGCCGCTGATGTGAGGCAGCATCAGCAGCAGAAACCATTACGACAATCTTTGTACATATTTTCGTGTTTGAACAGTTCTCGCAATTTGAGAAATTCTACAAATGCTCTTTAAAACTTAATTGCCATACGTGTATTAGTATCCGGTTGAATGATTTGACCTGCCCCACAGTTCAAGTATGGCGGTCGTGTACGAACAGCTGAGAAGGGATACATAGGCGGTCGTGTACGAACAGCTGAGAAGGGATACATAGGCGGTCGTGTACGAACAGCTGAGAAGGGATACATAGGCGGTCGTGTACGAACAGCTGAGAAGGGATACATAGGCGGGCGTGTACGAACAGCTGAGAAGGGATACATAGGCGGTCGCAGGTTCAAGTCCATTAGAACGTACACGTTAACGTTATAAATCAGCCACCATTTCACATAACGTTGATGATATGGGAGAACATCGGGACATTACTATAAGTGACGTCTGGACAGGCCATCTAAGAACAATGCTTTAACAATGCTTCAATAATCCTTCTTTGTACATGAACTTTATTTTGGCAAATGTTGTTGTCGACCTACCGTCTATACGCCCCTTTATTTTAAGCTACTTGTATACATTTTTTATTGAGATATGGTTTTGTGCTGTTGGGGGAAAACGAAGTACCCCGGCGTAGGACCCCCACATGTCCGGTTTGGCTACCACCAACCACACTCGCATGAGCTGGGGACCAGACATCGAACCCGGGTCGCCTGTACGAGAAGCGAGTGTGCGAACCACAGCGTTAAATGGCCAGCGAGCCCGTAGCGATTTAGGCACATATATAACTCATCGCACATGTATAACACATCGCACATGTATAACTCATCGCACAGGTATAACTCATCGCACAGATATAACTCATCGCACAGGTATAACTCATCGTACAGGTATAACTCATCGCACAGGTATAACTCATCGCACAGGTACAACTCATCGCACATATATTACTTATCGCACAGGTATATCTCATCGCACAAGTACAACTCATCGCACATATATTACTCATCTCACAGGTATAACTCATCGCACAGGTACAACTCATCGCACATATATTACTCATCGCACAGGTATAACTCATCGCACAGGTATAACTCATTGCACCTTGGTCTTTAACAGACCTTGACCCGTATTCACAAAGCTTCTTATCGAAAACTTAAGTGAATTAATTAAATTCATAAAATTCCTTTTAAAAGTCTCTGGCTGTTTGATACATCGGTATGTTTACATTAAATGTTTCAAACGTATTAATATTGCTTAAATGTTTCATATTTAACCAAAATATGTAAACAAAAAGCATTGGATTTCACATAGAAATGTTGATCTGGAATATTTTCAGTAAAATCTAAGCTAAGATTTCCATTTTTGCTTTGTGAATATCAGCCCTCCCAGGATAATAATACGATTTTTATAATTATAATATCGAAAATGTATGTGTATTCTTTTTGGGCTTAGTTTGTTTATCGATATGTTTTATTGCTCAATAAATAAAAACCATCATAACGAATAATTCATGTGCCAATGCGGGGCATTGTCGCTGAGGTCACACTACACGAATACTTATCAAAATGTAACCTCTGAACATTCTAGTTAATATACATTTCAGAAAACGGTTCTATTAAGTGTTGTGTTCTGTCCCTTGAAATATCATTAAACATGGCTTATCAAACTTAAGAGCAGTTTAAAACGGGATTATGACGTATGATTTATGATCAAATGAAAGTAAAAATGTAAACACTACTTGTAAAAAAACGAAATTTAAATGGGCTCTGAAAGATGTGTATAATTATTTTGTACAATTATAAACAAATATGTCATGCTTGTAGAGCTTTTTGTTTGGGAATACGTAGCTGTGTTAAACCACGCAGAGGGACTAAATCGAGAGATAATGTGATTGATTATAAATAAAACCCACGGTGGTAAATTTTGGATTGTCTATAATCCCTTCAATCATTGAAATTCGAAAACGAAACCGGCACGCGCGGATTATTTTCTGGAGTGTTTTCACGAGAAATGAAATTGCAGAATTGGAAATCAAACAAACTTGGCTTCAACTTGATGAAATACAATCTTCCTTCCCAGTGGTCAGTCATAGTGCTGGACGTAGATACTATTAAAGTATTCTAATCATTGAATTTCTAATTATTTTATATGCGTTTGTTGTTGTTGTTGTTTTGTTGTTGTTGTTTTTGTGTGTGTGTTGTTGTTTTTTGCTTTTAAGAGACCGACTGACATTTGAATTTTGACAATTTTCATGCGTTTTAATTATTCATTCCAAAATAAAATAATAGAAAAATTATTTAAAAGAATGAAAGAGCACTTCTGAGCCAGAAATAAAATGTAAGTGTCAGATAAAATGGATAAATTTTCGAAGCGTGTATATCGCGAAACGACTGAATAAGAGGATTTTGCTTTTAATTTTTGAAAAACCGTAGCGCTAAAATTACACTTTCATTGAATATTACTATTTGGTCGAGTGGTTAGCGTAACTAACGTTTGTAACTGAGGTCCTCTCCTAGCAATACTTGTTTTGTTATTTTTGAATATATTTGAATAGACTCTAAGTTATTCCAGATGTTATTTTTGCAGATCATATGCTTTCTGATCTATATTTTTTAATACAAACATCATGATCTAAACAATTGTCTTAAAACAAACCATTTAGATTTAATTACCGTTGTCTAACAGGCTTCACACGAGACAAAACGATTGTAACAAAGACCGTGTTTATCGGTGTACATAAGAGCCGTGTCGTGCGAAAACCGGGCTAAATGCATGTGCGTAAAGTGTCGTCCCGGATCAGCCTGTGCAGTCCGCACAGGCTGATCAAGGACGGCACTTTCCCCCTACAGTGGATTTATGTTTAGAAGAGACTTCCTTGAAACAGAAAATACCATAAAAGCGGAAAGTGGCGTCCGCGCATGCTGATCCAGGACGACACTTTACGCCCGTGCATTTACCGTGTTTTCCCACGACACGCCTCATATATATTCTTAGAAGTAACAGTAATTAATGATTATTTCTAATTCGAATGGTTCAGCCTGGCAGCAAAATTATAACAGCGCTCTCGTTTCTAGTAACATATTTTATAAAATTTAGTGGTTACCAGAAGGACTCAGTATTTATAGCGTTGAATCTCCGCTTCCGACGTGTTTGCTAAACATTAAATGTATTATTTCTTAAACAATAAAAAGTAAAAGGACACCACATCATACGCTCAGTCATGTCCCGCCTGTGCACGCATGCTGGGCAAGTCTAATTACTGGACCCCAGGGACCGGCCCGGGACTGCCCGGAATCAAGAGCATTGCTGCCCGGGACCCTAGATTCGCCTATCCGATAGGGGCTCCTGCCTGACAGGCCGGGGCTTACGGCTCCAGAAAGACTGGAAAGAGCGACCTCTAGCGTGCGTTCTGACATGGAATGCCGCTGAAATAGTTTTGAGAATTTTTTTATGGAAAATAACCTAATGCATTAAACATATTAGTATGATACCAATATAACATTTAGCATCAACAAAAGATTATGAACACCTAAAATATTTTATACAGACTGTAGACACGAAGTTCTCAAAATGAACGAACGGACAGACAATTTAACACACAAACAAACACAAGATCGAACAAAAAATAAATAGTTATATTAATTATTATTCTCAATGTTTAATTATCTTGTCAGTCTGCACTTATGTTGGACTTGAACTTGAATCATTTTCCGAATAGTTGTAGAAATTTGTATCAGAATATTTTGCAAACAATTTGCGCTACTCTTTTACAATTGTCAAATTTTATTTTTGACAGTTTTAAGATTAAACTTTACAAATGAACACACATATTATTATAGTAAGGTACTGAAAAATATATTTAGATTTTATATGACTATTCACATATCCCCTATCTAACGTTGGACATTATTATTGTATGGAAAAGTTCAAGAATTTTGTTCGAACACATGTGTGCACGGAATGCCCCTGTGTACTGGTATGTTTTGAGGTGTTTCGTCGACAGTTTAACAACCGAATTTACAACAGTTTTCATCTACAGAACATAAAATACGGAACGTGATATCATTTTGCGGACATAAATCCACAATAACACATTCTTGCAGTTGACAACTTTATTCCAACCAGTAGCGCAATGGCGGTTCCCGCCAAAAACTCCACATCAAAATCTCGCCGGAACGAGATCTTATCGGGACGCTAGAAAGCGCTGCTCTAAATGGTTAACATCACTATAAGTGTTTCCCTGTCAAACACAGCCGCGATAAAAGAAAAGATGGTGAGTGATACACAGCTTAATTTCGTACTAGGAACTATTACTCGAGTGATAAGCATCGGAAACACCGGGAGATGTCGTCTGCAATAAATCTCGTCTGCTCTTTTGGGGGTCCGGAATGGACTTTCGGACTGTCCGCAAGGATTGGAGCAGTCAAAATCACTGACTCCGATAACGACGATAGGAATCATAAACTGTTACTTTGCGAGAAACCATGAGACTTACGTCAAAGCTTTTTTGGAACGAAACTGCTAGTGGAATAATTTAATTAGTGATTTCCTTAGATTACTAAGACCGAATTTTGATAAAATTATATATAAACCACATTTTGAGTCTTATTTCAGTTTCTGCTATTTTACCAATAAATGAATGACAACTAAAATCCTTTCCCTTTCATTTTGCTGCCAGATCAAAGCGATTGGAAGCATTCAGAGGTTTCAGCTTTCGTTCGAACCGGACGATGGAAGGTCGCGTGCCTGTCAAAAACAATACAACCAATTACCTCGCGGAGCAGAAACAAACACCGTCCGCGAGTGCCCGGAGATGTTCGCTAGATAAAACCAACATCCGGGATCTGCGCACATTCGGCCCTCCTCGGTCGTTGTTGCAACAGAACAGAAGGCATCCGAGTGGACGTAAACACTATGATACGCAGCACGTGGCGAGGTCACGTGGCACTAATTACCACGTGCCCCGGGTTATCAGCAATAACGGTCAACGAGAAGATAATGGGGCGAATATGAAGATGGGGCAAGGGCAAAGTTTATTGATACTGAAAACAATGGATTGTTATTCGCTGATGGACTTTGATAGGGTTTGGCACGCTTGTATATTTATCTAAGCTACTCGCAGAGTCAGAGTTGCCCACCGCGCTACCACGTGATTCACGTGCAGTCAGTGTATCGAGGAACGTGTGGTAAAACAAGATTTGGAAGATGATGTATTTCGAAGACATCCTATGAATGTATGTGGACCCCAAAATAATACATTTTACATTGAAAAGTTCAAGAATTATGCTAATACAAGAGACATTACGCTTAAAAATCATGAAAATATTACGATTTATTCTATGCTATCCAGTAATTTATATGGAAATATCAGTGAAATAAGATTGGTAATTCACTGTTTAAAACAGTGAACATTACCAGTCTGTTTATTTTCACTGTTTCATACTGGTTCCCGATTTAAAACAGTAAATGAAACTGACCGTCAACGATGCCAGACTCAAAATTGTGAAATGAGTTCCGCGATATTTTCCAATAAAACCTCTACTTAGATAGCAACTAAACTGAAAAGACAAAAAAAAACCGGCGAAAAAGCATAAAATAAAAAAAATAAAATTTGTTGGTTTTGGTAGAATATCGACTTTTTATTCACTCATGATCATAGAAAAAATATTTTTTCTATGATTACTTGTGATTTGAAATCGACATTCTACCAAGACCAACAAATATTCTCTATATATTATAATATTAAATGTATAATTATCAGCAATCAGAGTTAAAGTTGTGATACGAGTATACAAAGATAAATTGATATAGTAAAAAACAATATATGAAATTTATACAAAATATAAACACATGTTACATTATTTTAAAAGTTTGATTACATTTTTTATTGTACATGTAGTTCATGCAAATCGTATTTTCAAAGTATATTCATTGTAAAATTATATATGAGGCGTGTCGTGGGAAAACCGGGCTTAATGCAAGTGCAGTCCGCATAGGCTAATCCAGGAGGGCACTTTCCGCCTAGAGTGGATTATGTTTAGAAGAGACTTCATTGAAACAGAAAATACCATAAAAGCGGAAAGTGCCGTCCCGGATTGGCCTGTGCACAGGCTAATCCGGGACGACACTTTACCCACATGCGTTAAGACAGGTTTTCACTCGACACGCCTTATATCTTTTCTAAACTCCGAATAATTAGAGAATCTTTATGTTAAACTATATTTTTTTATTATTTCACAAATGTACTCCTATTCAGTAACTGTATTATGATTTTATAGGGATATATAATATTCCTTGAGCAAATCGCCATAGAAACCAAATGAATGACTGACTGGTGAACTTCCAAGTGGGGAACAGTGTGAAGGTAAGTCACTCGCTCATCGACCGAGAGTGAAAGACACATAATTATTTAGAAGACCAAATAAGCATTACCCATTGCGGTGGCATGATGAAAGTTCAACGTGAGTGAGGGCATGCCGAGGAATTAATTTCACTAATGGACTCGCACCAATATCTCCCATACAAACCCAGACGAGACTCGCTATTGTATTCTAGCACGTGCCCGTCTATCCGCACGAGACGCGGTGGAGTCTCCGAGGTGCAGCCGCGGGAACACGCGAGGGGGTAATTTCGCGCGGACACGCCATCCAGGCAACCGGCGTCTTCGCTAAGGTTTCCGAGCACGGTACGCCTCGTGCAATGTCCACCTGGGCACTTCCGGCACTCATCTATCACTGCCGCCCCTATATGGTGAATATCGAATACATGTCACATAACTAGAACTTTGTTAGCAAGTTTCATGTGAAAATGATTACTATTGTTCTAATAAACGCAATTAAAATATTACTCTTGTTCTAATATATTCCTAATAAATATGAACAATTCAGAAAACAGTGCTGGTTAAAAACTTGTTACTTTTCCCGCTTGCGGTGGACTCGGACCAGGAACGCAGACGTTCACCGGACAACTTCCTGTGCATTTATGCGCGCGCAACCTGACTCCAGAAAACCCTGGTCCAATTTCTCGATTTGTTTCATTCCTAGTTTAATCAATCAAAATTACTTATAAACTGATGTAACAACACGCAATATTATTTATTATGCTTATCTGACATATTTTCATTCAACATGTGATGTATTTTCCTTATTATTTATGCACACTGTGTTGCAATATGAAAATAGTGTGCTTAACCTATTTATGTATTTTATTTTACTTCACCTGTTTTATTCCAAAGTCAATCTTTCCTTTAAATAAAAAAAAACAACAAATTCAATCGTTCAAGCTTTTTTATGGATTTTTTTATTCATACCTTAAGTATTACAAAAATTTCCATAAAAAATCGTTGATTTTCAGCTACTATATATATCATCCGATCAATTTCACTTGAGATTTTTCATTTGATTTAGCACTCGTATGTTTTATTTCAATTACCAATTAAGCATCTCAATTGACACTAAACAATTACATAAACAATAAACATTTTAATTTACTGATACGACCACTGCGTCCCCATAAATTATGCGCGATTTAAAAGGTCGCCATACTGCCATGTTCAACAAGCAAGCGACAAACAATTACCTCATATCCGCACATTAAGCGCGGCGTAGGTTATACATCACTCTAAGTTCGAACAAGGTTTTTTGCCACAATTCTATGTAGCCTGTCCCGCACGCCAGACATATAACGCGTGTCACAATTTACGATTGTGATGGGTTGTATGTCACTGGTTTTTTTTCTCTTTTTAATTTACGAAATTTCATATCTCTAAATATGCAACGGTACATACAGCGTAATTTCATTTGTTTAATACTGCTTTATTAAGTGGTTGATGCACAAGTTTAAAACAGAAACTGTTACTAAATGGCGATATTTTCATTTTTACAATTTATTGACAGTGAATTTTTATCAAGGACACCAATTTTATTAAAAAGTCATATTAAATATAGTAAAAACTGAATTTTCTATCTGTAGATCTTATAAAAAGTAAAACAGTAAAATTCGTATAAATACGGCATTGTTAACTATTAATTTGTAAAAGATATTAGATTTATGGCGTTCAAATTTCGCCCCCCCCCCCCCCCCCCCCGCGTTGAAAGCGGTTCAACAACATATAACATAACATAATATACACATTGTGTAATAAAGAAATAAACTAATAAATCAGACATTTGATTTTAATTAATATCTGTTGCAAAGTTAACAAATTATCCACGTGTGTTAAAACGTTCCAAGTCCATGTGGGAAATTTTTCTAATAAATCAAAATGATTGTATTAACTATCCCATATTTTTTTTTTTTTTTTAATTTTTATTATGTAACCGCACCAAAGTATCGCAGATCCAGCAAAAAAAAAAAAACTAAGTGACAAAACTAACACAAAATTCATCATATTTATTGGCAGGTGCTAAAAGCTTTCATGTATAATTAAATAACAACTAATGATGTTTATATTTCGCGATGGCCCGCCTTCCCTACGCCCCAAAACTAAGGAAAATAACCAGTTAAATTATGTATAATCCAATTATGAACATTTCTCTGACAGCGAAACTGGGCAGGGTGTTAACATCTTAATGGTTCCCTTCCTGAAGAAAATGATCCTTCTTAGTACAACTTTCTTAAGTGTGATCAACTTAATTCCCATGTGCCTTAAACTGTTGGGTTAATAAAATAACGAAGATACAAGGTATTATTAACATATATAAATTACTCAAATTACACATGGTTTCAATGCATGTAGTTATTATTAAATAAACTCCTGAAACCATTAACGCGGTGTTGATACCCCGTAAATAAACTCCGGTCGCAACAACACTGTGACGCGGCAGGGGCTTAGGCCCTATTCCTGGCCCTTGCCACCTTGCTTGGCGACCGGTGTCGCTTCCTGCCGCTAGGGGGCGGGGTTTCACAGACCCCGGAGCCTCTAGAATACTCATTAGGACGGAGAATCGCCGCTTATACCATCTGTTATGGCAATTCGTTTATGCAGCTCTCAGTCGTTTTTTCCACAAATTTGATTAATTTTGAGTTTTATTTGATTTCTAATGTTTATATGGCATCGGCAAGCCTCTTTGAAATGTGGGAATTTTATTGTTTCTAAAATGCGTCAATATGGCAAATCGCCGTTATCTGATGAAAAAGCGTGCAGTTTTCTTTGAACGCAATTGATTTATTGGATGAATGGTGCTTTTAAACTCAAAAATGGCAAACCAGCATGCTATTTAAATCCACGCTCTTTACTTTCGCTTCGGTGAACCATGCAAATACAACGACACGTTGTTTATTTATTTATTTGTGTATTTATTTATTTGTTTATTTATTTATTTATTTATTTATTTATTTATTTATTTATTTATTTATTTATTTATTTATTTATTTATTTATTTATTTCATTCATTCATTCATTCATTCATTCATTCATTCATTCATTCATTCATTCATTCATTCATTCATTCATTCATTCATTCATTCATTCATTCATTCATTCATTCATTCATTCATTCATTCATTTATTCATTCATTCATTCATTCATATTATCTATATTTAATTTTTATTAAATTAATCATTTATAGATCAGTTATTTTTTTCGTAAGAAAAAAACAATTTTTTCGTGTTATCATGTAAACTTTTCTTGACCCAGATCATCATTTGTAAAAAGTAAACAACATACAGATAAAGCAATAACAACACTGATTTTCGCTCAACTAATTTCCGTACTTCCCTGCCATGCCTAAATCCCCGTCCTAATCGCACCCAGTTTTCATACAGGCTCTTCTTGCCTCTAGTCCGCTCAAGGGCCCTCTAACGCTTCGTTATAAATGACGGTGTTTATGTTTTATTGCTTATAAGGACTCTTCGCTCCTCTTGAAATTTCAAAAAGGGAAAAAGCCACTCTCGATTTAGCGGCTGAACGAAGGTAGAATGAGTTACGGCGGGTCTATTTTGACAGTTTTGTATGTAAATGGCCGTGTAGCTGTCACCGCGCTTGTCGTGTCACAGTCGAACACGTTTCTCGGGGATTCACGCGCGGCCTTCAGGTATATTTGGGCTGGAATCCATGTCGCACAATTCGCGATACATGTGCTCTGGCCATGGATTCCTGCTCAAAGAAACGAAGATTTCACATGCTTGGCTATTGTTCAAATTGATTATACATGGACGTGGAATGTTTAAATTTTGCACTTTCTTGTGATTTAATGCGATTGAAATTTCAAAAGGCCTTCCAACGGCTTTCGATACAATCGAGCCAAAACGAATAGGTTTACACTAAATTTACAAAACACAAGCCACAGTTAGCATAGTACATCTACATTCAAATCAATAGTACTTGTTTCTGTTAAATAAAAATCATCAAACATTTTCGTCAATAAAGGTTTAGGTGTACGTTATTGTTTTATTTACAACAAAATTTATAACGAAATGGTAGAAATAGTAATACAATTTATAAATGCTTATTTATAATGAAAAAATAAAAGAAGTGGAATCGGTAAATTTTTCAGGCGACGTACGAAAAAAACAACTAAAGTTCCTAACCCTACAGGAGGTAGTAAACCAGAGCACGTGTATATTTATTTAATTACACACATAATACAATTAATATCACTGTTTTACCCATTTAATAAATGTCTTATGTTGATTGATGTCCCACAATATTGGTGTCAAATCGACGCCGTTGTAAAATAAATACACAGTAATGACCGCATAATACTGCTCGAGCAAAATTGTAAACACTTTATCACCGATCAAACAAAAGTAAATACAAAATATAAATTTAAACGAATGAAGATAATTTTTTATATAACTATAATGATGTGAGTTCATTTTTTCCGCCTCGTTTGATGCCACTAGGAATGCTTTGACATCGTGGACCTGTTCACATATTGACAAAATGACATTTTTCCAAATTTTTGTCATAGAACCCCCAAAAAACAAAAACATTACAAAAAACAAGCAAAATAACACTACTGACAAAGACATATATTGGAAATAGTGTCGTTTATGAAAAATTCAATTAAAACGGATAAAATTATAAAGCGTTTCTATAGCTTTTCATCGGTATTTTGGGAAACACGTGTATCACTTACATAGCGTTACAAATTCACTACCATTTTCGTTAGTCAGAATAGCCGAGTGGTTAGTGCGATTTTTAGTTTAAACCTATTTATTTTAGCTCGATTGCATCGAAAGCCGAAGGCTTATAGAGACATTCTCGAGTCCGTTTCCTGGGTAGAACCAGTACTTGGTGTCTTTGGGGGAGATCTTGAGAACGCTCCCAGTAAGGTTCGAACCCGGGACCTCCCGATCGCTAGGCGGACACCATATCCACTACGCCACCGCGACCTTAGTGCGATTTTTGATCCCGGAGGACCTGGTTTGAATCCTGGCGAAGGCACATTTTTTATTTTGTTTTTCTTTAAACAATATTTGATTTAGGTTAGTCCAACTTCTTTATGGTTTTTTGCAGTTAAGACACTAAAATTTTTTTTTTTTTTAAATACGAAAATCTGTGAACAAGTCCCTTTAAAAGTGAGTGAGTGAGTGACATTCGACCCGACAAGCTGAAACCAGATCTCCAGATTTACTAAACAATGATAGATCGACTTCTCATCACAGTAAATGACTTCGCACACAGTTGTCCCCGTGATAATTCATCTTTAGCCCGTCTTTGCAGTAAAATTAGATCCTTTAAGGAGAAAATATGAGCTCTAATCCCGTTTAATCTCGCAAAATCGCGCCTAATATTATTCTACGATATTTGAAGCGTTCCTACGAGACCGCAGTATTTTGGTAACTGCGAGATAATGCGAGACTTTACAACAGATTCGGATTACTTCAGCTACTATCGAATAATAACACCTAAGCTGTTAGAGGATACTTCTTTAGAGAGGTATAAAATAGACGATTTTTTCGGAAGGATTCATTGTAAGAAAAGGATTTTTTTCCATGTTTGATTCACTTAAATAACCATTGTGTCGTCTGTCGATTAATTCCTATATGATTAGAAACATGTTGGTATTTGTTTAACTGGAATGCCTGTTGCATGAGTAATCGTTTGACGCAAAAATGATGTTAATGAAATCACTAATCCGCGTCATTTTATCTTCTATGGAACCATAAACCCTTATCCCTCTACCCAAACCACACCCACCACCAATTCAACCACATCCAACAACATATTAACCACTACTGTTCTTTCCAAAGCCATGCGTGTGTGTTTCGGAGTGTATGAGGTCCTTCCGCGCCGAAGCTGCGTTATGTGAAGACCCGGTGTGTGTCCCAGCTCCCCCCCGGTGTGTGTCCCAGCTCCCCCCCGGTGTGTGTCCCAGCTCCCCCGCGTAATTTACTTTAGGAGACACATCGAAACTTGGGACGAATTTTGAATTCTAGCTGCAATTTCCAGCTATTTGGTTTTTCCAATCCCACCTGTCCGGTATGGTGACCACCAACCAAATTCACATGCTCCGAGCGGGGAGTTAAACCCGGGCAGCCGAGGGGAGAAGCAAGTGTACCAATCACTGCGCTAGCCGGACGGTCTCTTTCCAAAGAAGTTTTGGTCAAGTAGTTTAAATGTAAAACCGGTATTACCGGATTTTTTTATGTATTGTTAAATGAGTATGTGTGAACGTTATTCCACCCTTCAAGAACTGGTTATAAGACGTGCTTCGTAAAAAATTATTTTCCAAACAGCATTGCTAATTAAAACATTTCCTGACCTGATTTTAAGTTTGGTTCCACACGAAACCTAATGAGCGTCTACAGACGCTGCTTTTTCTTGACACAGACTATCCAAGCATCCAATGCGACTTCCTGTCGCAAGAGCAAATGTCATCAATTCTGAAATGTTGTCTGTTCTAGTTTGTTTTACCATTGACAAATTTTAGCAGACGACAGAGAAAAATAACGCCTATTTCGTGACATTTGCAAATTACGCCCTTGTGTCGAAACCCGTGCTCGGGAAAAGCACTTCCGGTAATCTCGACGTTGCTATGGGAACATGAAAATTCAAACGAGTTGTCTATTTGATGACCGCTCTAAAACCAGAAATAAACGACTTTGGAGAAAATTCGAGGTAATTTGTACAGAAGATTTTGAAAGAATACGACCGTTCCGTTTCCGGCATGGAGTCACATAAAGAAAATGGTGGCCGACCTGTGTTGACAGCGAGTGCGCCGCACCTCAAGGAATCGAGGCTCTTGACGACATTTTGGTGTTGCGTTACATGCGGCGCTGATGCCATACCGGATATAACGGAAGTTGTATATTTTACTAACTTCTCTCACGAAGAAGAAAAGCTAATACCAAGAATAGTATTTATTCGTATGACTTTCTATTTTTGAACTGGTAGTAATTGACTTTTTACAAGAACTAGTTAACACGTACAATATGTACTTAATTGTTAAATGAAATAAATAAGTTACAAAGCTTTTTTCGTCAACATGAATGAATTTGAATAATTCTCGCATTTGTATTATAACGTTAAGTTTTGTTGTTTTATTTTCTTAGTTAACTTCGTCATATATATTTCACTTGGAAAGTCTGCCAATTTATGTCCGAGAATCATGGTGGTCATTTGCATGGTATTCGACACGGTTCTGCACAAACACTGGACCAATTGTGTCGCGAAAGGACGGGACATGACCCCGCAGCCCCGGGTTCATTTATCACTGATCGTCCGGACACAGTTTTGTTTGATCAGCCGTCGAACCGTTATCGTTAACTAGTCCTACAATAGCGGGTCATCAGCAAATTCTTGCCCTGATGAGTGACGTCATCACGTAGGCTGTGTGATGTGGACGTCGTGACCAATTTGTTATCACAAACAGACACTTCACGTTATAAATCATAATTGTGAAAAGAACGCGAACAAAACTGAGGTGCAAGGGTTTAATATTACACAAATAGACTTTATTTTAAATATAAAGGAAAAGAGAACACAGAATCAAACTGAGAAATAATGGTATATGTAGCCCCTCCCCCAGTTTTGTTTCCGCCGACCCTTAAATTGTTTTTTGCTTATAAATCATTAACTTTTTCTGATTTTCGTTTTTTTTTTTTTGAGATGTAAGCGGAAACCAACCATTTATTGTTTTGGCCTTAGTACAATTCTGTAACCAACAAACGAACATTAGGCTTATATTACCATAGAAGAGGCATTTTAGATTTTATTCTGACATTCAAATGTTTGTTGTGCGTTTATTTTAAATAATAGAACTACACACAGTTTTTCACATTGTCACCAACGTCGGACCTGATGAACTAATAATGTGTTGTACCAATTTCGTGCCGTTATTCGTTGACAAGACTCCGGCGGTCTTGGCTATCAGTCTGTCATGGTAGTGTGAAACTGACCTAACACTATCTTTATTTCAATCGCCATCTGATATCCCCGCCCCTGCGGCCGCAAGCGAAAATTCGTCACTGAGAAGTTAATTTAATTAAACCCAAATCACCGAAATAACGGTATTAAATAGTATTTATCATTCCTTTCGAATTAGAGGAAAGGTTCAGAATTTTGTACTCTCCGAGAATGCGAAAACTGTTCGAAAACTAGACACTCGGACGGCAATTTTGAAGTTTGTCATTGTAAAAAGGCAACGTTCAGCGAGTTTGTGAAAAATGTTACGTTATGTCAGCCATAGCGAGTAGGCACGTATATTTGGATTTCGTGTACATGTAATTGGGATTTTAACACTTGTTTACAAGAAGCCCGCCTTGTTGACTACAAATTGGACGACAAAGTTGTACAAGTGCAAACGGAACAACTGTGGGAAATCATCTCGGCTATGTCGAATAAAGAAATGATAAATGGACTCGTTAAAAGTTTGGATACACAGTGGATTATGCGGGCAAACGTACACATACGGCCAATAAATCATAGTGAGTTGTAACAAACGTGGGTCGAGCTGTATGGTCAGAATTAACATTGTAATGATATCGGAAGGTCAGCGGTACACACATTTTTGTAAAGCACGAATATAAGTACGCAACAATCTACATTTGTCTTCTGCTGGTCGCGGATCGTTTTTCAGAGATATGTACTCAACACGCGTACGTCATATTTCTTAGCGTCAAAAACCTTTTGCCGCAAATGTTTACATATCAACAGTAATGCGCCGCGATTATCACGAAACAAATATTTTTGTCCGGCACCGTAAATCAAAAGCGCGCGCTCTAAAGCCTTAGGGCAACTTCGGAAATTATAAACTTCAGTCGCATACTGAAGCAGGTTGACCAGTGTCCGAAGCGATCATCGCAAGCTCATATTACACGTCAGTACGTCAGCGGACGGCTGCCAATCATTTAACGTGACATCCAGCCGCGGCGACGTCGAGTCGTACCCTTTACTATGAAGTAACCTAGGTAACACTGTCCTAGGGATCAACATCTACTTTAATTAGTAAGCAGAACTTCGGTCCAAACATTTGTACATACACCAGTGTATGATCAAGTATGAAGTGTACCGCGTAGAAGTTTCGACTTCATTTCGTAAACTGGACATCCTTCCGAACATTTGTACGGTATATTTGTACGGTAAATTTTTATTAAAGCACTGTAGGAACATTTCACAAATCACATTTTCACATCTGCGAACAAATAGGATCTCATTCTTTACTGGTGAGAAAATTGAGATCTTATTATTCACACATCACAGTCTTATTATTCACATTTACTGTGAAGTTTGTGATCGCATCCAGTTTTTGATATGCAGTGAAATCATATTCTTATGTGATCCTCATGCATACACCGTTTTGTGAAAAATATGATCCTACAAATCACATTGTATAAGGAACGAAGCAATAGTTTCGACATCATTTGGTTAATTGAACATTCTTTACTTTGTTATAGACACCAGTAAATTTTAAAATATTGGAAGGGGCAGTTTGACTAAAAAAAACGCTGTGATTATACAATAATAATAGTTCTGATAAAAATATACACAGTAACAAAAAAATACATTTACGTAAGTAAAATATCAAATTTTAAAATGGATGTTAAGATTCTGTGGTGTTCTGTTCTGTTCTGCTCTGTTGTGTATAATTACGGAATTACAGTCTCAAATATTACAATTTGTTCGATTAACATTTTACTACTCTCTAAATTTACTGAATCTGTTTTACAATAATCAAGCGGATTGCGGAATTTGGTGCGCGACTGAATGATTAGCACTCGATTGATTATTTTAATCGATTATATTTATATATTGTCGTCTGCTGAGTAAACACAAGCATGGGGTCAAATAACGAATGATGGCTGACATAATGACAAGCGGATCGTACGTTTTCACTGTCATTTGTTCAACTTTACAAACCTTTGAGTAAAGAATTCTAGCCTGAAAATCAATGGGGACAATGACATTGCGGAATGACACGAAAACCGGAAGCAGTTATTTGTTCGCAACACCGGTCACGTGACCATATTCCAGCCCTTTAGTACATAAAAATCGATCCCAAGTCCGGATTAGCCTTTTTCACAAGAAACTAATTTGAATGCGCTTCCGATTCCACCGGTTAATAAAAGAATATATCAACAAAGGTGTTTGAATCGGTTTCCGCGCGCCTTTAGTTTGTATTGATGAACGATTGTAAGTGAAGCGTGCTCGGACATCCTTTGTTTCGGACTAATTTAAAAGTCCGGACTGTTTAGGAGCGGTATTGAAACGAGGGTTTGAAACTTTGTTCTACTGATTGAAAGAGGTTTAAATCAATGGCATCGATAAGTCGATATGTCAGAACGAACTAACCATATTAATTTTTGGTTAATATTGTGATGTTTTTGTTTCATCTATGTTGTTTATGATGAAATGATTTTATCACCATGTAAAAATTATTTCACATCAAATAAACAAGGTGTACAACTAAAAATGGAAACGGTACAATAGATAATATTAATAATAAAATGCCAGTGAAAATAGATCATCTATTTTATCTGCGTTGTTATTTTATAAAAAAGAAAAAGTATACATATAATATTTAAGTCCGATTCAATTCTGTACATAAAAAATTGGGCCATACAAAATTGATTCTATGTTCCCCATGATTTTTCGAAACCTATCAACCAGGCAGGAAAAAACAAACAATGAGTCGATTAAAAAAACATTTGTCTTTCACAACTTATTCATGGCAGTGGTACAAGCGAAAGCAAATGTTTTACTGGCAAAACTGTTTTATATCATCTTCATATGGGGAACCTGCTTCAACAGTATTTCAACTGTGTAAATTGACGAGTTGCACATTATTTTTACAAATATTGGTAAAAACACCTAAGTCTTTTTTTTCAATATTGTATATGCTTTGTAGGATTGTATTTTTCACAAATAATATATTTCACACACCTGTGAAGAATAGGATCTCATGTATCTCAGTTTTAGTGGCGTATAATATGATGGTCAAAAACGGGGTATGTGTGAAGATCGCAGAAGCACATGATTTCATTGTATATCAAAAACTGGATGCGATCATAAACCTAACAGAAATTGTGAAGAATAAGACAGTGGTGTGTGAAGAATAAGACATATATTTTCACACCTGAGACAATATTTTAGATGTGAAAAATATTATTTTTGAAAAATATGGTCTTACAATGCTTTCCAAATCGATTTTTCACATTGCCAAAATTAATGTTTTTTTTCCGTTCAGGCATTCAGAAACCTACCAGCCCGAGGACGTTAAACATAGAATCAAATTGGTGTATAAAAAGAAAACTTTTCAACATGTTTTTATCTGTTGCAACCAATGTTATGTTACATTATCATTTGAAGTAAAATTTGGGTGTGCACAACATGGGACATCTTTAGAAGCTACGCTGTTTGTATATTTGTGGTTGATGACATTGTGCAAACCGTTATATGTCA
Source organism: Congeria kusceri (assembly GCA_027627225.1). Classification (NCBI taxonomy): domain Eukaryota; kingdom Metazoa; phylum Mollusca; class Bivalvia; order Myida; family Dreissenidae; genus Congeria; species Congeria kusceri. The sequence continues at coordinate 88,076,903 of CM051025.1, forward strand.
AACATTGCATCCATCGATTTAATGTCAAAAATATCAACATTCCCGATATCTGTTGTTATACAAGACCCTCAACATTTGATAACGGAAGATGTCCCATCGATTACTTTCCAGACGAGATTCAACATAAACAATGGCCGACTGTCTACTTCCGGTACATGGATATTTCTTTTATTTGATCGGATGTACACGATGTTGAAATCCTGTCGCTCAATCAATTTCTGTTGACGATGAACTAACAATTGCCAATGCTATAACAACATTGGACGTCGGGTTTATGTGTGGGTACAATATTTGCGAAAACCTACAGCATAACAAGGAATGTGTTTCTGTGGGTGTCCGGCTAGCGCAGTGGTTGACATTGTCTGTTCTCACCTAGGCAACTGAGGGTCGATTTCGAGGCCCGTATTAACCAACCCATTCCTAAACTTAAAGGCCTAGTTTAAAGAACGTCTGGCGTCTCCGTGAGGTAATTCACTCTGTGTATTGGTCCACCATAAATTCTCGTATCATTATCTGCATGCAATCTGTTCTCTCAGCTGGCTGAGCAACAATGGCTGAGTGCACAGTTTCAATTGCAGCAGTGTATTGATCTCAGCTGATATGGGTTGCCGCCACACTGTGTCACACTGTGACCACAGCAGGGTGCCAATACAAATGAGAACAATACCCCAGATTTGGGGGGGGGGGGGGTCAAATAAAGAAGGATTAAACTAAAGAATAGACATAAACTTAGACTCGAGAACTAATAGTTGTGTGCTTGCAAATATACCGAGTACCACTGTCACTTATGTCATTAATAAATCATTCTAAATAAAGAATGCTAAAACTTTGCGTTGGTGAATTCGAAGTAAGAATCGAATTAATGGCGTTCTTAAGATAGAGCAGTTTAAAGAATATGCTTGATAGCCTTATGTCTGAAGTCTAAGAATGGTTTGGTGAATACGGTCCCAGGGACCCGTCTTATTAAACATCGTAGGGCATATTTACATAACGATACATTTTTCGAAGAAGCATAAATGCTAAGCAACAACAACTTTGATTACTTTATTTCAGTAATTCTATTCATTTCCTTGGTATCTTTCGCATGTCCTTTATTTCAGGAACATACTGATCATAAATGTCTAATTTTGTTTAACTACAAAATTCAGTCGTAACTTAAACTTGTCGTAAGATCTTCGATAAGACAGGGCCCAAGACCTGAATATCCGTTATAGCTGCAGTCCATAAATATGTAATAAAAATAAAACTTTGCAGAAATCGTTTCTAGTTTCTAATCGTTACCGATCAAAATACGAAAACCGCATCGAAATCGGTTAAATAATAACGTTTTCGTAACTTTTTATTGTATTGTTTCTGTGTGCGATAGCTGGTGATGCCTCTGGTGTAATTCAGCGTGTACATTGGTGTATATTCTGTTCGTACCAAGCTTTTTCGAACATAGACATTTATAAAATGACTTTCGTAAATAAGAAACAGCTTTAAGTCGAATAAACGCCATTAATGTTCATTAGAACTAATGCCAATTTAAGATGTATTGAATTATATTCTATGGACTGCGGCTTTAATGGTCACCAGACCAAACAGGTGGGGTACTCCGGTACCCCGCACAGCACAATACGACATCAAAACTAAAACCTTTCTGTAAATTAAAAGCAAATAGGTGTCCCTCATTTCAGTAGTTCTAATAAGCAAAATATGTCTAATAAGCAAATTATGTCTAATAAGCAAATTAGTTAGAAGTGAGGGGACACGCAACGGGTCCACACATTGGTCTGCTTAGATTCAGAAGGACCCATAAACTAGGAAATACATCACCTTGTAGTGATAGCTGCAAGTTACGCATTTTCCCGAGACATCTCGCGAGTTCCGGGATTACCACATGATGTTACCCATGCACATAGACTTTTGACAGGGAGATTATCCTCTTCTATTACAAGCGCCTTAGTGACGTTGTTATCAACGCGCATGAAAATCTGAAAGCTTCTGATGACCGAAACCTTGATAAGCCGGAAGCAACAGTCGGCTGCTATCTCGTGGGTGGGGTATGGAAAATGTCAAGGGGAATGGTTAACGGTAAAATAATCAATACTTTCTCGCAGACGACACGAAATATCACGACTTGTACAAGGGTAGAAGTTCCAAGAAGTGATATATTAGTTGGGATATTGGTTGGCCGAGATTTAGTTTGGCTCAACGTAAGTATACAAAATGTTTAAGCATATTGAATGTATGAATATATCCCCGGTCTGTGATGAACGTTACGTTTTGGACACTTCCTGGATGCGAGACTGATTGGAATTAACAAGCATGTACATACTTTATGCATGTATATGTCTATATGTTACATTTAGTGTATTTCGTTCCTTTTCAGTATGTTGTACGTATGCAAGCAATACAATGGTAATTTGTCGTATAAAATCATTCTACATGGTAGTCTGTACAACGTTCACAAACGTTTCACAGCAACGAAGACGTTTTTTACGTTTTACGTATGCAAATATACATACGAGGATAAACAGTGTTTATTCCATACATACACGTCTGTAACAGTGGTATAATATAAGTATGTATTCCATACATTTCACACTCAGTATAGTTATATATTTATAATTTATTTTTGTGAGTAAGGGTACGTTTAAATAACAAAATAAATAATAAAATAATTCAAAATTTCATTAACCCAAACACAGAAGATTTAACAGCAGCAAAGAGAGATGTCGCCCTTGTAAACAATTGCAATAAATTAAATAAGAGATTTTAGGATAAGCATAGCGCAAACATACAAACGGCTATTACGCCTATTATAATATCATTGTTGATTTCAACGTATCTAATGTTTATCTGTAAACATAAAATCAGCACTTTACGCATTGAAATTGATTTGCAATTAACATTAATATCTTACGACGAAGATAAGTCGGACGTTTGATCATTTGGGAACAATAATCCTTCAATGTATGGCACACAGAGATCTGCACAGACCATGCACAAAGATGGAGATCCTAATAGATCACAGGAACCGACGCTGGCTTTAATGCGATTTTGATTAAATGCATTCATAAGACGCTGATAAGCGGAAATAGATCCGAAAATGTATAAATCATCGAGGTTAAGTCGGGACAAGAATGGATCGCCGAATTCGGATAGAACCCTTTTAACTCGACGCCTTTTTTGTTTTGTCGTAGCGGTACTTGTAGCGGCACTGCTGATAACTTCTGATAAAACGCGTTAATGCTGTTAATTGTTTACAAATCTTCGGATAATAGGCGGGATCTTGTTAGGAATTCGATCTGTCGTTCGCGATGTAGCGTGATTTATTGATCCCCCTTTTTCTCTTTGATACACCTGGATTGACTCATGCAATGGCGTCGCTAATGAAGCAGACGACAGTATTTGTGGCCGTACCGAGGATTTCGCTGTGCTCTGCAAGTTGCGACAGTAAAGGTCAAGGTACATTTAAAAGCGGGCCGTATACATGTATGGTATTATGTTGCCATGAATAAAAGGTTAGCACCGGTCATGTGATCATATCGAACTGACCGAAAGCTTTAAGGATCGACAATGCGTATATTAAACCTGACTGTTTTGTTAAAAATATTCATGATGGGATACACAACTATACAAATGTTTGGCAATAAAGGCAAAAGTTACTATATGTATCCTGCTCTTGTCACCATTTGCTGGAGGTGTTCGCAGAACACTCGTAAAACATGTTTGAGTTTTTTCCTTCAATGTACCATGTAAACATTTTATTAGTTGTAGAAGAAAGGTGGGTCTAGAGTCCAGTGGCCGGATACTTTTGGACGGTCAGCCCCGTATTCAGTCTGGTCACACGACCAAACCAGAATGCTTACTGAACATTACGTTCTATATATGAGGCGTGCCGTGGGAAACACGGGCTTTATGCATCTGCGTAAAGTGTCGTCCCGGATCAGCCTGTGCAGTACTCACAGGCTGATCCGGGACGACACTTTCCGCTTTTATGGTATTTTCTGTTTCAAAGAAGTCTTTTTCAAACATAAATTCACTGTAGGCGGAAAGTGCCGTCCTGAGTGCGCACAGGCTGATCCGGGACGACACTTTTACGCTTGTAGATTAAGCCCGGTTTTCCCACGACACGTCTCATATGTAATTATCAACGTCATAGCCGACCCAAACCGTGGACGTAAACTAACACGTTTTGGTTAGTACCTTACGCGTGATCTGTTAATGTCATTCACGTAACCAGTTATAAGCGTCAAGCAAAATATTGTACTTTCTTTCCGATATATACCCCTAAGAAGGGTCCTAGAAGTTAAATCGTACTTTGTTTTTCCTGGACGAAGAGCAGGATTGCGTCGAGGAAAGATTACAATGTTTAAAGTGTATTTTAGCCTATTCAATCGGTTACGATCTAAATGGCGATCAAGTACGCGCTATTAGTTCTCGCCGCCGGTAGCTTATGCGGGATCAAAACATACCTTACGGCTATTAAAATAACCACACCGCTTTATTATAACGAACAAACTTTCTAACAATACTGTCAATAAGACGAACGTATCATTAGGACTGTTGATTTTGGGATTAAAACTGTATTAAAATATTTGTGGAACTATTTAGAGAAATATTCGGTCCCCCTTTGCATCGGTTTGAACGCGGTATTCGGGTAACAGATCAAAGCGAGAAAATGTGTCCAAATAATTATGGTGAAGCCTTAAAACATAAACAATACAGAAAACACATTTTTGTAATCATGATTATTATTTATTTACATAAAATAAAGTGTTATGTAATAACATGCAATATCTTGTTGTTGTTTTCTACGTATTATGTAGAAATCATAAAACACCTGTTCGTGTGTGAACTATCTGCGTATATTTGTAAAGTTATCCAGACAAATTCATAGCATCGAGAAAACTGCAGTTATTATTGTATACTGAAAAACAGAATAATTTTGCTTTTATAAATTAAGAAGAAAACGGATCACATCACATATTTGGTGATCATGATTCTGTTAAGGATAGTGATAATACTAATACATGTAATAACATTAACGGTCATTATAATGCAGGTAATGATGATACAATTGAGGAGAAACACAATCTTATCTTTAAGAAATAAAACAATGTTGACGATGCTTGATCAGTATCTGGTATAGGAGTCATTGCATATTGTGGATGGCGATTAGATCGAACAGACGATGGTACCCAAGAAGCCGATGCCGACGACGATGATTTGGTCACGAACTTCCCCGTTCCTCGGGGCACCTGTGTTGATCTATAGACTTACCTCTCGCTGACCACCGCGAGAGAATCCGTGGTCAACCCAGATCTGCGCTCGGGCCACTCTGACAATAGGCCTGGTCAATACTTGACCAGATGTTTACAGTAAAAGACTATAGACAGGGAGCGTTAATTCAAATATTGGTATCATTTGGCTGAGAGTTTGTACTTCGTGTAAGGAATATTTTCCCAGATTATCCAAACATTGGTCAGCAAGATCAAATTACATTAATCTGCAGCCTCTATTATAACTTGTGAATATATTGTAGAGTTAAGCACGATTTTATGTGTTTTGATTTGCGGATTCCACGGCCGAAATGCCCGCTCTGTTTGTTTTGCAGATTAATTGATACTATATTTCTTCTGTTGGAAGTGGTTCTAATGATGCGGGTGATGCTTTTGGTTCGAGATATCGTGAACAGACTGCGAAACAGCTCTCAGTATAGAAGTGATGTCCTTAGTTATTGCATCATCAAACATTTTTTTTATTAATCATAATGATGATGATAAGGATGATGTTTATTGTTTCTATTTTTATTTTTTATTTTCTTATTACTAGTATATAAATTAAAGCAGTATTAGCAGTATTATTTGTATTTTTATGATTACTATTACTATTAGAGTCATATATTTTATTAGTATAGTAGTAGTAGTAGTAGTAGTAGTAGTAGTAGTAGTAGTAGTAGTAGTAGTAGTAGTAGTAGTAGTAGTAGTAGTAGTAGTAGTAGTAGTAATAGTAGTAGAAGTAGTAGTAATAGTAGTAGTACTAGTAGTAATAGTAGTAGTAGAAGCAGTAGTAGCAGAAGAAGTAGTAATAATAGTAGTAGTAGTAGTTGTAGTAGTAGTAGTAGTAGTAGTAGTAGTAGTAGTAGTAGTAGTAGTAGTAGTAGTAGTAGTAGTAGAAGTAGTAGTAGAAATAGTAGTAGTAGTAGTAGTAGTAGTAGTAGTAGTAGTAGTAGAAGTAGTAGTAGTAGTAGTAGTAGTAGTAGTAGTAGTAGTAGAAGTAGTAGTAGTAGAAGTAGTGGTAGTAGAAGTGCTAGTAGTAGTAGAAGTAGTAGTAGTAGTAGTAGTAGTAGTAGTAGTAGTAGTAGTAGTAGTAGTAGTAGTAGTAGTAGTAGTAGTAGAAGTAGTGGTAGTAGAAGTGCTAGTAGTAGTAGAAGTAGTAGTAGTAGTAGTAGTAGTAGTAGTAGTAGTAGTAGTAGTAGTAGTAGTAGTAGTAGTAGTAGCAGTAGTTGTAGTAGAAGTAGTAATAGTAGTAGTAGTAGTAGTAGTAGTAGCAGCAGCAGCAGGTGTAGTAGTAGTAGCAGCAGCAGCAGGTGTAGTAGTATAGTAGTAGTAGTAGTAGTAGTAGTAGTAGTAGAAGTAGTAGTTGAAGTAGTAGTAGTAGTAGTAGTAGTATCAACAACAGCAGCAGTATTATTGTTATTATTACTATTGTTATATATTTATATTATAGTAGGAGTAATAGTAGTTGTAGCAGCAGCATCAGCAGCGATGGTAGTAGTAGTTGTAGTAGTAGTAGTAGTAGTAGTAGTTGTAGTAGTAGTAGTAGTAGTAGTAATAGTAGTAGTAGTAGTAGTAGTAGTAGTAGTAGTAGTAGTAGTAGTAGTAGAAGTAGTAGTAGTAGTAGTAGTAGTAGTAGTAGTAGAAGTAGTAGTAGTAGTAGTAGTAATAGTAGTAGTAGTAGAAGTAGCAGTAGTAGTAGTAGTAGTAGTAGTAGTAGTAGTAGTAGTAGTAGTAGTATTAGTAGTAGTAATTGTTATAAGTAATCCCAATAGCCCTTGCTACTGCAACAGCAGCAGTTGTAGGTGTGTTTTGTTGGTAATATAAACAGACACGTATACTTCAGTAATATTAAAAATAGCTGACGATATCCGGGTGGTAACGTGTGTATTCGGGAAAAGTTCTTAAGAAAACACCGTGTCACCCAAGCTTATTTATTTGACCGTTTTGTATAATCGATATCCCGATAACTTAGCTCCTCGTTAGTTTGGATAACAGATTACCGCAACAATATGGCGGCCACGTCAGCTGTGGATAGAGATTAAAGTATCCACTCGATGATAGGTCTACAAAAATACTAGATATTATCACAATAACAGATATCTGAAACAAAACACACGTCAAATATTTTTGAATGAGACTGGAATTAGAAGACCATGACACGTCGGAATGTAGGTCGCTGCTATGAAAGGGAGCGGTTGTACGTGTTTACAAATGTCACTTCCGTTTCCTGATAGGCATGTTTCGATAATATACAAACAAATGGTACAAATCCTATCGCGATGACACGCGATTAGTAAGTCCTTTTTTAAATTGATATTTGTTGTTTTTTTAAAGCGGAATACTTATGTCATTGATCATCTGTCAAGAAAATGAAATCCAGTGACATAAACATAACATAATCAGGGCGACACCATCATGGCTAAACAGCCAAGGAGCCTGTCGGTTATGCGCCATCTTTCGGATAAAACAAGCATGTTTGCACATGATTTTATGCAGAATTTAAGTGAGGCAATTAAATGATGCAGATTTGGTTATAAACAAATATGGTAAAAATTGGAACATCACAGGCAACAAAGTACGAATTCGCTTTTATTATGATATCTGATAGTCGGGGTGGTTCTACAGTAATAGAACTGTACGTTTTTAAAAAACATAGACCTGACAAGCCGGAAGATGTCACCAGCATATTTCTAACGATGCTTGATAGCACTCTTTTACTTACAAGGGACGAATTATTATTTTATTTTGTGTTTTATTTAAATTATATTGTTTTAATATCCTCATGATTTCGATTAATTATAAATTTATCTGTATTATAACTTGTATGTATAACTGAATTCGAATGCATGTATAGAGCAACGCAAATATACATATTAAATTAATACAGCAAAGCATTTTTGTAATTAATAAATATAACTACCAGTATTTTTGCGCGTGTCTGTAATGTGTGTATCTATTCGCATTACCGATAATAAGAGTTTTTACATCTAATGGACCAAACCTTAGTTTCAGACATTGATTAGAAACGATTTCTTTTTCTATATAGGGGCAAAAATATGTTTGTTTCAGGTTACATGCCCACAAAAATAGGGTAGGTAGGTAGGGATTTTTTTTTCCGGTAACTGGCCAACTTGAAGATTATAAAACTGAATTAATATTTAAAACATGTTCGAAATATCATTAAACATTGTTTTGAAGTGGATGCTATCAAAACTATCAAAACAAAACACTTATTTACCCCCAAAAACATTTAAATATTGGAATAAAGTAAATAAAACAAAAAATATCTGACAAACTCCATAAAATGTTCTAGGGTCGAGGCATTATTTTAGGGTTAGTCAGGTTACCTGAAACAAAAATACATTTCTTACGCCTTATCAGACATGACAACATTTTTTATTAATCTACTCTTGCAGAATACTGAATACTGTCAGAATTATTTTGAAACATTCTCTAAATCATAGATACGCGATGACGCATGGTTATGTGTGTATTATTGAATAACGAATGACCGAGACTTGACCATGTCACTGACCACGCACTGACCAGCTGCCTGGTACAGACCCATGGCAAACATATTTCCACGAATTATACCCAGTATGTTGCAAATTTATCGGTAACTGGACGCCATGTTTTCATTTTCGCTACATAAATACGACGGTCAGATTCACCGCTTATGTCATTGTAAAGTAAATATTTATATTACCGCTTACATCATTAACATATATAATATGTAGTTTCTGGTTCCTACTAATTGGGGTAATATGTCGATTGTTTGAAAACGGAAACCAAAAGAACAATGTAGAATATGTATTCATTTATTCACATAAACTGATAAATAAATAATAAATAATTTGGTTATCATTTCTAGATAAAATGCACACATGCATTTTTTCACTTGTATAGCATTATGAGAAAACATTCACTTTGAATATTTCCTGAAAACAAGAACGGACAACACTAACAAATGACAAAAAAGATAACAACATGAAATGTCAAATACAAATAACATAAAAACCGCTCCGCACGTCGAGAAAACACGAAACACAAACGGTGTACGCTCGGCAAAGTTACATATTTGCACCTAAAGCAAGAGATTGAACACATATTTGTTCACATTGTAAACCACGTCCGTATGCTGTATGACAGAGCTAATCATACGTTTAAGTGTTCCAATTTTCATTAACTTTCTTCAGTTATAATACAACTTTTTTTTCTCCTACAAAAAAATAAATAAAAAGCGAAGCATTAATATTACAACTGTTTTTTGTTTTACAATACATAAACACATTTTTACATTCTAAAATCAAATTAGGTCTGGATAGAATCTATTTGAAAACAATCATGGCCCGTATTCACCAACCCTTTCTTAGACTTCAGAATAAAGACTCGATTTAGACTCAAGAAAAAAATCCTTGTATTTCACAATAGTAGTATGCTGGTACAAATATCGCTTGTGTCATTAACACATTGTTGTAAATAAAGCATGCTATAATTAGAATTTATGAATACCAAGTGTGGTTCAAACTAACGGCCTTTTTATTACATAAAAGTTTTAAGAATATTCTTTATTTTTAAGTCTTAAGTCTAAGAATGGGTTTGTGAACACGGGCCCGGGTCTAGATATATGGAAAAAAAATTATTCTAAATAATTAATATTGAATATTCTGTTCATGAGCACGTAATTTTATCCGCCATAAAATACAACACAGTTGATAATCTCATGCAAAACAATGTTCACACTTTCATATTGAATTCAAAATACAGAACATAACATGTATACGGAACATTTACAAGGTACATGCACTGTTATGACGTAATATGCAGAGCGTTTATGAATAATGACGTCAGAAACGTCTAAAGGAAGAAGTAAGACGTACACTTCAAAAACAAGTGTACACATACTCGCGTTGTTCTTCTGCTTCTGACGCGTATTGAGATTCGGTCATTTTGTCCACGTGGACAATGAGGTCACATATAAGTTGACACGTGTTTCGTAGTAAATTGTCACGTGCCACTTTGTAAACATGAGTCATGTTGGTCCTCGTTTACCAGACAGGAGGCACAGTTATCACATCATAGTCACGTGTTTGGATACCATTACTCAGTGTACAACGCACAAATTCTCAAATATTCCACGTGTATGTAGGACTAGCAATATGTCAATGGATATCACTACCACGTGTTTATAACGCCTTGAGCGTCTATTTTCCATTTTCTGAATGTAGATGCACCACAATGGTCAATATAGAGCCGGAAGTTTCACGGCCCAGTATCTGGGTCACATCACTGGCTCATCGGGCTGGACATATCAGAGGGAGTCTCGCCGTAGTCCGACTGGACTGACCCCGGACCCGGGTCGTATTCGTCGTGCCCCACCCACCCGTACCCCCCGTCCATTGGCGTGTTGTGATACGTGTCCACGTGACTGTCGTTATAGTCCGAGTCCATGTGGTCAAAAGAGTTCATCTGAAAATATAAACAGAAAACACGTGACTCATTTGAATACGGAAAAGCATTGCGCAATAATAGTAACCGCACAATTTGGGAATAAAGTTGGCAACATTACACACAATAAGAGTGGAATGTAACCGGAAGACAGCTATTGGTCAAGTTTCATTTTTGAAAACATGCTGCTTGTCAATTTTGTTTGATTCTGTATGATTCTTGTCTATTGATAGATTAAAGAAAATCTTTTTATGTACTAGTATTCAAATAAAGTTTTATTTTTGTCCTTTGGGAAGTTTGTCATTATTATTATTATAATTATTATTATTACTAGATCTATTATTATTAAATATAAATAAATAAATAAAAATAAGTAAAAATAAGTAAAAATAAATAAATAAATAAATAAATAAATAAATAAATAAATAAATAAATAAATAAATAAATAAATAAATAAATAAATTTAAGTTTTCTATTTATAATTTGGCCTTGTGTCTGCATTTTTTAAATACAATTTTTGTCTTACATAATTACATAATAACTGTAAGGCTAAAAAAATTAATGAATTGTTTCTCAGGCACTTTTTCCAAAAAATCAGAAGGGAGGGCGATTTTTTTTTAGGTATTTTTTTTTCTCCAACTCTTTTATATTGGCACTATGTAATCGCTTATTAAAACAAGCAAATAAGTATAGATTAAAGAAAATTTGAAGCTTTAATAACAGCATAAGCATCCCTTTTTATAAAATTCTAAATATAGATTTATTAATCACAAACGGTCATTTATGCAAGCTGACGTTAAAAGACAATCAATTTGAATGTTCATAATTAACACAAGTGCGTTCAAATTGATATACAATCAGCATGAAAGTACTTTTATTTATAGAATTTAACATTTCGTAATTCATATTTTTATAACTGTCAAAAATTTGAATTATTTTTGAAATAAATCACCAATAATTTTTGGAAAGGAAAATCAACCCTTGTCAAACCAGCTGGCATTTTCGTTTGTTTCCATAGGACTTACATCAACACAGATTTTCTTAAAAAAATATGGAATGCTATGAAACAAGCATCTACGAAACAAAAGTTTAAATCAACAAATAGACGATATTTATAAAGGTTCCCAATGAAATGACAGTTTTTTTTTTCAAAATTTACACAGTATTTCACAATTTGTGTATATCTGATTTATATAATTAAATCTCACAAGAAGAAAGTTACTGGAAATACCGAAATCCCCACCGGGTTACTCTACTTCCACTATGTTAAAATGCAGATTCGTTTAATTTTAAGTCGCTGTCCATGGGATCTTATTCAATACATCGTAATTTTAGTAATAGTTCTTATGAATGTTTATGGTGTTTTTTCGTCCGAAATATGTTTGTTATTTACGAAAGGCATTGTTCAAAACCACTTGGTACGAACGGAATATACTATAATGTACATGCTTGTTTTTTCCAGAGTCATCACCAATTATCGCATACAGAAAATAGACGATAGCAAGTTACCAAAATGTAAATAATTCACATATTTCAATGCGTAGTTTTTGTATTTTGTTCGGTTACATGCCCATTAGAAACAATTTCTGCAAAGTTTTATAATTATTAACATATTTATGGACTGCTCCTTTAAAACCAGGGCGCGATCGTCAAAAAATAGTTAATAAAAAATTCGTGGCGGGCCATAAAAACGTTGCGGAGCAGCCTGAGAAACAAATCATTATTTTTGTTAGCCTAATGTTTCCCCGATTTCATTATACAAACGTTTACAAAAATCTTGTCCAATTTCTGTCAACGCATCGGTTCAGACGTCTTTTCCAGCGACATCACATTGTAATAACTTATGACAATTATCAACTGTTAATGTTGAATACACAATGTATGTATTGCATTTTCGCTCGCCGCGAAGTAATTTTTCGCGTTTTGATAAACATTTGCAATTGACGCGTTTCTTAAAAAATAACACAGTGTGACTGCATAACAATAATTAATAATAATAATAATAATAATAATAATAATAATAATAATGATGATGATGATCCGACGGCATTACAATATCGCTTTAAATAAAATACAGTTTATATGTGTGATATGCAATTAATGTTAATTAATATCAGCCAGCATGCAAGTATATGAATATATAAATATAACATGTAAGACAGCATATATTATGCAACTATATACATGTATCTACAGTTTGGTACAAAAGCATGCAAACAAAACGATACAAACAGGTCATTTGACGGTAAATCTATATCGAAGAATTGGTGAAAATGTTACAGGAATTTTATTTCTTAAGTAATTTGCTTGAAAAGATAAAAATAAATTGGATACAGAAGGGTATCATGCCAAAGCTTTCAGAAATATTAATATAAAATGGCAATGGAGTAAATGCAGTTCAACCAAAACTGCTATGACATAAAAATTATATGATGCGTGTCGTGGGAAAACCGGACTGAATGCATATGCGTAAAGTGCCGTCCCGGATCAACCTGTGCAGTCCGCACAGGCTGATCCAGGACGGCACTTACAGCCTAAAGTGGATTTATGGTTAGAGGAGACTTCCCTGAAACAGAAAATACCATATAAGCGGAAAGTGCCGTCCCGGATTAGCCTGTACGCACATGCATTAAGACCGGTTTTCCCACGACGCGTCTCATATGTACTATAATTATAAATATTTTCTTCAATTCTTCGACTGGTGCTTTCCTCGTAGTCACCTGCAGATCATGTATAGCCCCAAAATGATTTCATGTTATTGCGCTGCTATTATCATGAATAAAATGTTCATAGTAGGTTACATGATGACGTACGATTATAAATGATGTTCACTTGTTGAATTCAAAGTTATAAACACGATTATTTCGTTGATCTCGCAGTTTTTATGTAATCAATTTCTTAACTGTTCTCCAAATCCATGTATTTTAAGACAATGCTAGCCCCCTCCCGCTGTCGCCCCCCCCCCCCCGAAAAATATATATATATACACACACATATATATATATATATATTTTTGAAAGCCAAATATTTCTTTAAGACAGTGTTTTCATTTCATATTTAAATTTTGGTTTAGCAAGACAATAATAAAAATTCGCCGCTTGACTTAGCGTTAAGTCGAATAATTGACATTAATATCACTAGGGTCAACTAAAAATCATGAACAAAAAGGCAAAACTGGAATTAAACATCTAGCAGGCAGGTGCTACTGAATTAGAAAGCGAATTCCTAACGTCATATTGACGTCTGTGACGTACTCAGCTCTCCACGTGCAATTTAGTAACATAAATTGTTTGCTAAATTTTCAGTATTAAAATAAGATCCTAGACATTACATGTTTTGGAATGTTTGTAAAAGATTGTTGGTTTAAATTAATTTTAGAATATTTTACTTCATTAATACTTTAACCCAAGTTTTGATCTACAGAATTAAACATTATTTAATCGTGGAGTTGTTATGACGTCACGCGGACGCCTATGACGTCATGGTTTACCGTTTAGTTTTCACTGTTTGCGCTGAACGACAATGCGAGAAGAGATCTATCTCGAATCGTCGTAGCAGACGATCATATCGTCATCCTCGTCATCCGGAAGGTCGCAAAAAGCGCTCACCAGTTGCTGGAACGGCGGGTGGTGGTCGAGCTCTGACTGCATGGCGAAGTCGCTGAGCGCCTTCCACGGTGGCTGGTACGACTGTACCTCCACGGGGTTCGCCTGCATGGGGCTCTCGTGACGCACGGGGCTCGAGGCGACCATGGGCACGCCCTGCATCGGCGCGTGGAGTCGTCCACCGTTCTGAAACACAGCGAATAAGATACATTATTTTGCAGTTTGAATAAGTTTAGTTTAAATCTATTTATTTTAGCTCGATTATGTCGAAAGCATAAGGTTTATTGAAACACTTTCGAGGTAGTTTTCTGGGAAGAAATAGTACCTTTTGGTGTCTTTTGAGAAAGATCATTCGAATGCTCTCCGATTAGGGATTGAAGTCAATATTTCTCGATCGCAATGCGGACACCGTATCCAAAATTTCACAATTGCATCATGGAATGGGTTTGATGTTTCCGTACTTCAAGTTTATTAAAAGTGTTCAAGTGCCCAAGAAATAGACGCAGTAAAATTAAACACAATGGCAAAAATCTTATTTAATTGTCCTCACAACAAACCCAGTGCGTTTGACAAGAAAACTATGACGGGATTTACAAGAAGGTTACAGAAGTCACTAGCTGCACTTAAAAGGTAAGTACTGCATACGCGAGCAACCCGGATCTAGACGTTATTTCCGGCATCTTGTAGTAGGTCGGCCGCACACGACTCCGGCCCGGGAGTTGTGTCGTCTAATCACGATGTTAGATAAGACATCAGATAGCAAAGCGCGCTTACGTTGGTTCGACGTACGCAGCCAATGTAATTTCTTCATTTTTTTGTCTTAAAGTTATTTTCTTTTGACATGCGGAAAGTGTCTTCAAGTAAATATCTGAGTGTTGACTAGGCGATCCTTATTAATGAAATTTATGTTTACATTCCAATATTAGGCATAAATATCAACTTATTTTCATTAACACAAAAACCAACACCGAATTCTACCATCTATAAATTGATGATAGTTACTAGTACTAATTATTATTCGGTGGGATATAGGTTCAAGAAATAATTAAATAAAGTATGCAAATTTAGTTCAAATTACGAATCTCCGTCAAAATATCTATTTAAAATATCAAGACATTCGCACGTTTATCCCAATATACCAGCGCCCGTCTATCAGCGATACAAATTGGCTGTATCATATCGGCAGCCCCGCCGATGGCTTATCATCGAGCGGCAGATCGTTCCCAGATCGAGGCTTCTGCCTGACGATTAACAGGATTTCCGCGCGACACCTCGATAATCTCGCGCCGGGCGGGTTATGCACGAGACCAGGTGCGCCTGCACTGAATGTGATCTACGAACGAGAGAAAATACTAGCATTTTTAGTTGTTCGCAGAACAACTTAAGATACCGCAATTCCAAAATTGAACAGTCTAATTACTATGATCCTAACAGCTTTAGGCCAGTCGACTACGCGCAAGTAAGAAGTGCCGTTTTGAATATCGCTTAATTTGTCAAATGGCAATCAGTACGATAATGAATTTAATTAGAACATGACATGTTGCGTAAACTTAAGTCAACAACTTTCGATTTAGGATCAAATATGACTGTACTCGCGGAAGAACAATAAAATAGTACGTTATGCAACGTCCTGATACATACATGAATTAAAGTCTAAGGTCACGAGGCGAGCCGAATAGACAAAATCTAACCCTTATCGCCGACTCATGTAAAGCCTGTGTGTGGGCGGCGTCGTCCCTCCTGGTGGCGTTTTTTTGCCCGCCCAGACATGTCATTGCCTTCACGTAATACGTTATGATGCATGTATTATATGTGCCATGTTATGTTTTCTGTATATTCATGTATATATTATGCTATAAGGCATTTTAATATATGCCCTTTTTCACTATACACGTTTTTCAGTGTGTTTATTTCATGACATGCGGGTTCGACCTCGTGCTCAGAACTTATTATTAATAGGTACTAAGACAAAACATAAATAGTTTTTTATGGCCACATACAAATATTTATGTTATTGTATGGTGGTTTTATATAGGACAAATTTCTCATTATTTTCATTATGTTAAGGTATTATTAAGTACGGCATTTAGGAACAGTAGATTTGTCTTTGTTCACATAATCAGC
This sequence comes from Congeria kusceri, assembly GCA_027627225.1. Lineage (NCBI taxonomy): Eukaryota > Metazoa > Mollusca > Bivalvia > Myida > Dreissenidae > Congeria > Congeria kusceri. The sequence goes on from CM051025.1 coordinate 88,093,347, forward strand.
TAATCAAGGCCGTCCATTCACATCACGTGGCGCGCTTCAGCCAATCATAGCGCCATGTTATGTTTTCTGTATATTCATGTATATATTATGTTGTAAGGCATTTTAATAAATGCCCTTTTTCACTCAATATATGTTTGTAGCCCAAAGAAAGAGTATGCAATTGAAAATCGGACAAATAATTTGTCTCATTAGGTTTCTTGCCCGTCATTGTTTTTTCATTTTGAATTTATTTTTTTGATCGGCTTTAAATATAGTGTACTCGTACAGAGTTTTAAGCTGCTGAAAGTGACTTTATCTAGTTTTTATACCTGATAACGTTTTAAATAGTGGCGTACGATTTACAATGGACCTAAATTTCTCAGCTACACATATTGAATTGAAATATTTCAAAACGGCATTATTGAGAAAATAACAACATAATTACACAATGACGATATATTTATTTCAAGATTTGATTAACATGTTTACAAGTATTTAAACTTGCCATTTTGAATAGTATATATCTCTAAGCAATGTTCAAGTCATATTTATAATATTGAACAGTAAATACGCAAATGAATATTTTCGTTTAAACATTTACAACCACTGTATTTAAGGCTACGTATATCATCCCTATCTAATTTCCCAGACTGTCTATGATGTGCCCAGTGTTACGCAATAGCGAACAACTGCGTTGCCTTCAGCGCTTTGATTTAACTTGGTTTCCCAAGTTTCCATGCATTAATAAGATCTACGTTTTTGTGTGATTTGTTTAGTTCTATATATATATTGTTTCTGTTTAATTCCAATGCACATTATTACGTACGCATTGGTTCTTTTTTCTTGTTTAATACATGCATTGTTTATAGGCAACCGACGTTTGTTTAATATAGCTAGTATACTCCCACAAAAGCAACTGTCAAGATTAACATTAAGAATTCTTTGAGAAAATATGTCTTTAAGCAATGTTTTGTTTTTTATTTCACATCCATAAAACCTCAACTTAAAAATAAAATAAAAATGTCATAAACGCATTCTGTATTCATCCATCTCCAAAGCGGTCATATATAAAGTTTATTGCCGCAACCGGGGTTGGTCGTCAACCATTTACCAAGCGGGTACCACGGCGTACACGCAATAACTACCGATACGATTTCCAGATAATCAACAGACCCGCAATAGACCAGCATGGCGCCCGAATGTATCCGTCAAAACATATGATTAATGTGTTCGTAACTCGCGGGCCCGTATCTTGGAACATTACCCCACCCACTTCTAAATCGCTCGGATTTCTCGCCTTTACGACTCCCCCCAATCGTTCCACAATCGTCGCTTCTACATCATATAAACACTGCGATGCTGATCTAGACTGCATTTTCAACGTCTCTATCAAACACAAGCTTGCCACCCATAAAGAAATCGAGCATTTCGAATTCCATCTATAATTTGCTTTAGGTTATGAGCTGATATGAATTGTGCATTGAAGATTAGATTACGCAAGCGCGGCTCTGCGATATATCACGAGCGGCGGAGTTTCCCTCGCGTCGTCTGCGTTTTCCGAGGCAGACGAGATGTTTACACCGCGCGCCGCCAAACGGCCACCGAAGCTCCGGGTTCACCGGAAGTCAGGACCAAACGATATCCAGTT
>CM051025.1:89524973-89577473 GCA_027627225.1 Congeria kusceri
ACTGTTGTTCTAGATCTTCGTACTATTATTCACATCTGTCGAAGTATATCAAAAACTTTTTTAGGATAACATGTTTATTTAATAAAAAATGGTAACAATAAGGGACATATAAATACAATAACAGTGTGATACACGAGTATAATGGTTGGCAAATTGTAAGTTTTGTTTTCAAATCGAAAGTAACAGTTATCTGAGATCTTCACACGAATAGGTGGCAAAATACAGTTTCGTGCGTCTCGGGCACAATCTGTCGGGATCGCGGATCGAACTGCTGTCTGAAAACTAATAAACTCAATACCTGGAAACAACCCAAGCACATATATTTCAAAAATGTTTATGCCTGTATATTCTTGAAATTTAGGGAAAATAAATTCCAAACAAGTTTCTGCAAAATATTCAGCATTTATTATTTTAATACTTTGGGTCAAAGTTCTTCTAGTTTCCGAGCCCAATTCAGCCATTTCCAACAACAAACTGCTACTTTGCTGCGAGTAGTCTGCAAATAGTCTGCAACAGAGGAAACTTGGGATCAAAGGATTAGATTTTTCAATAAATTGCAATGTCCATTCGCCCTTTTAATTGTCCTCCCAAAATGGCGACCGGAGCTATCAATACACCTGTTTTCGAATTGCATGATTCTGACTTCCTATATAACTGTCAATTACCAACAATTATAAATGTATAAACATCCACTAAAATCACCACAATTCAAATATATCATTCATTATTATTTAAACACACACAGCGGTGCTTACTTGCACAATATTCTCTTTGTTTAGAAATTTCTCCCTGGCCGATTCGCACTAGTGGCTTAAAAAGTGTGGTGTGCAACCAATATGGCTGTCTAGGTTAGAAACCAGTAAATCCAATTCCCATTGGATCCCATTATAAAACGGCAAACTTTCCAAGCATTTTTCTAGCATATCCTTATTTCAGATTGTGCAAGCCTGGTATCAATTTAAAGATCAATCTGTCCTCTTCTAAAATTTGCAATAAAAAAGATATGTTATTTTACTTCTAAGAAACTGCATCTCACTTGAATGCAGGCACCGGTAGAAAACAGGGTTTCGGCAGTCATATTTCGACAAAAGCCCCATACCACAGTAAACACATCCCAAAAGTTCACCTTTCAAGTTAGCCTCCAATGAAATGCACCAAAATGTTGCAGACACGCATAGGATAATAGAAATAACCACAAAAGGCATCTCTGAGATACGTAAATGGCTTTTATGCCCGAACAGAAGAGGAACTCTTTAGTAATAGTCACTAGTTTTGAATGGACCACGGAGGGATACCTAATGATTTACTGGTATCTAACCTTAAAGAAAACTAAACATTTTGCTATCATGAAAAAACTCTTCTACATCATTATTGACCTACTTGTACCACAAATGCAAAATTTCAGGTCGATCCGCTAAATAGAAATGCCCCCAAAACGCATTTGAGAATGACACAGGATAAGCCATCTGGCTTGCGCTTCAGCATTGGATTGTACGGGGAGCGTGAACTAAAATTCGCACCTAAATCACATAAACCAGTCAAAATACCAGCTCATTTAGACTTATTTTAATGCAATGGACAGTAATAAGGTATAAAACGTGTAATATTCGCGTATAACATGATTCGATGTGCTGTGAGCTGCATAAGGCGAGTTTCCGTACTTTTTTCATTTTTTGTTTTCCCCGAAAAACAGGTTTAGCTTTAAAAAGTGTAGATAACGTGTCAGTTACGATATTATTCACATTTATTTCCGTGAAAAGTAATAAACGCAATAAAATAACACAGTTACATGGTGATTTTATGTATAAGTGGACCCTAAAGGGCCGGTCCCTGGTTTTCTTAAAGGTTAGAAACCAGTAAATCCAATTCCCATAGGGTCCCATTATAAAACGGCAAACTTTCCAAGCATTTGCTAGCATTTCCTTTATTTCAGATTGTGCAAGCCTGGTATCAATTTAAAGATCAATCTGTCCTCTTCCGAAATTTGCAATAAAAAAGATATGTCATGTTACTTCTAAGAAACTGCATCTCACTTGAATGCAGGCACCGGTAGAAAACAGGGTTTCGGCAGTCATATTTTGATAAAAGCCCCATACCACAGTAAACACACCCCAAAAGTTCACCTTTCAAGTTAGCCTCCAATGAAATGCACCAAAATGTTGCAGACACGCATAGGATAATAGAAATAACCACAAAAGGCATGTCTGAGATACCTAAATGGCTTTTATGCCCGAAGAGAAGAGGAACTCTTTAGTAATAGGCACTACTTTTGAATGGACCACGGAGGGATACCCAATGATTTACTGGTATCTAACCTACAAGTGCCCTGCATAGCTATCTACAATCAAATAGCTACATAATTATAATGGCCTTTCAACGAGCCACAATTTATTCTCAGTTAGTTTGGGTTTCAAGTCGTAAAAATGTGACAGTTTTATTGTATTGTAAATTTGTACTAATGTACGCCAGTTAATATTCCCTTGGGAGCAATAATTGAATTACCAATGCGTTCATTTCGATTACTCTGTGGATCTGTTGAAAATAAACACAGACAATTGTATTCATTAAGGCTAGATGTTTCATATATACCAAATTCATATGTCCCTTTAGTATTTCAGAACTTTCATCCTCATTGTAAGCTACCCACAGTCCATATGCCGAACGGTGCACATCTACCGGCCATTTTCATCTGAACGCATCAATGTACTCTCATACAGTTACAATACACCGTCATTTAAACTTTAAATGATTTACACGAACATCTATTAAAAAAGATGTTATGTAAAAAGTAATAGGACATGTATATATAGCTGAAAAAAAACACACTCATATAATTCATAGCTTGTTGACAATATACATGTATCACAGTAAGAAGTTTTCACAAACTTGTGAATATGCATGCTTTTATATTGAACAGTAAAAATCTGTTTATGATGAGCATGTATATGACTTTTTATTGTGACAAATTTATATGACAAGCTGGAAATTTAACGTTCGCAACAATTTCCTTCAATTTCTTTCCAACGACAGATTTTCTTAAAAATTGGCACAAACATGCATCGATGTATCCTAAAACTAAAATAGTCTTAAAAAATAGGGGTCACCGGCCTTTTTCCTAAAGTATTGAATTTTGAACACGGTACCTGTCGAAGCCTTTTTTTCAGTTTGTGTTACTTAGAATGTTGAATAATATAAAGCGTTTATGTTCAAAGATGGGGATTTTTAAATGCATCTTTTTTTAATGTTTCGTTTGGCAATATACAAGTGCAGTTTAATGATAAAACGCGCTGTATCTACAGTTATCATTTAACAAATGACTTGTAAGTGACACTTAACGAGGTTAATTGTGCATTAAATATGCCTGTGAAAACACCACTAATTTATCATATATACGAATATATTTTGTTCCAAACGACAGATTTTGTTAAAAGATCACACATACATGCGTCATTGTATACTGAAACTAAAACAGTCTTAAAAAGTAGGGGTCACCGGCCTTGTTTCGGAAATATTTGGTTTTTAATACGGTACCTGTCGAAGCCCCTTTTTCAGTTTGGATTTGTATCAATGTTTTAAGTATATGGGATAGTTTTTGTTTCACACAAGGTTATGCATGATTCTTTCAACTGATATGTTTGTCCATGCTTTGTTTGGCAATATACAAGTGTTTGTTGATAATAAAAACGCTTTACCGATATTTACTGCTAAAATAATTAATTTGACTGGACATTTAAGTGTGTCAAATGGGAACTAATAATGCTTGCTGAAACTTTAGTTTTATCAAATGCATATTTTGTTCCAAACGACAGATTTTCTTAAAATTTCGCACATACATGCATCAATGTATTCTTACACCAAAACTTTAATAAAATGAATGGCTCACCGAACTTGTTTGGGAAATATTGGATTTCATATAGGGTACCTGTGTAGCCTTTTTTCCTGTTTCGTTTGAACATACATACACAACGTATCAATAGAATGGAGATATTTAACGGATCATTTCTGAAATAATTTGTTTGGAAATACATTGCATAAATGTGTTTTTGATTATTATATATGCTTTATGAACTTTTACTATTAAAAATATTTATTTTGAATAGACATTAGAGATGAAATTAGTATATTGTAACCTATATACAATAAAGAAAAAATGAAACAAAAGGAGAAATTAACCCAATTATTTTCTTTTTGTTGCGAACGTCTTTAACTACGATCGTGTATTATGCTCATTCTCATGCTGAGCTCGAACTACCAAAGTGTATAAAATATGGTAAAATGAATTGACATTATAGTTTTATAGATACATACAGAACACGTTCGGCATGCGGAGACGGTGAGTGTTGAACCCGAATCAGGAAAATTTTACGTTATGGACGAACAATCCAATTCAATGTAAGTTACTTCCACGAAGCGTCGAACCCGGTTTTGATATTTGTTTGCATTTTGTGTTTTGGGTCTTATTCGAATTTTACGTGCTGTATACTGTGATGTTTAGATCACTGGTCACATCCATTTAATAAGGACCTTCAGTTGTTAATAAAAGTTTCTATTCTGCTGATGCAGCAGGAATTTCACTATCTTTTATATTTCGTAATACCAAATTATGTCTATCGCTGCGAAATAGACTACGTTGGGCATAATTGCTTATAATATATTTATATTCGTATCTGTTGTATGAGCATCATCTGTTATATGGGCATCATAGGAAAGTCTTGCTGTTTGGTTAAAAAGTACCATACAACAACTATTATTGAGGCAATATTTAACCGGGTTTTTCTTCGAACCTTCCGTTCCTGAAAAATTTCTACATCCATATTACATACAAATACAATGTACTTATAAGGCGATTAAATGCACAAACGTACATTATTACCTCTAGCAACGTATATAAATGTTAAAAACTTAATGAAATAACTACCGGGAAAATAACGCTAAAATTTATTTTACTTTTATTTTATTTTAGGGCTTCTTCTGCTTCCGATTTATCCGATATAGATGATCATGGCCACACGCAAATAAATAGTTGGTTCGTGATCTCCTTATACAACCATAGAGAAAAACACTTTTTTGTAATTTTGAAATACATGTGCAGTCACATCATTCAGTATTTAGATTTTTTTTTTTTACAATAAGAATAATATTTTGATTGCATTGATCACATTAGGTGTTTAAGTGAAAGATTGTAAATATTTGCATAAATTGACCAGCACTGGATCCGAGGCGTCGACTAGGAAATTGGAAATTATCAATTAACTGTCGAAAACTAGTATCGGTTGAGTGTTCGATTTATGGATGCTATATCAAAGTGCAAGGTTTATACTGTGTGTATAGAAAAAACAAACATGATGATAATGATGATGCTGATAATAGCAATAATAATAATAATAATAATAATGCCACTGCTGACGCTAATGTATGAAAATACTATAAATTTTATGTTTATCTGTATTCATGTATGTTCGATCAGGGCGACAATCAACCAACTTCAGAGCGAACTTAATCGTGTCACTGATGAAGTGCGTGCAAAAACTGCTGAAGTTGAACATTTAAAGCAAGAGTTAAAACAGACACGGTAAATACATGAAATATCTGCAAAAATTATTTCTTAAAAATTGATAGACCAATAAGACAAAGTAATTAATTATGTGCCTAATTGTTTCAAATAGGCAAAATATATATTTATAGCTAACATTATAATAAATCGAATGTTATTGAAACGTTTTTTATCAACAAAGCTGGAGAAGGCCGTGCTGTTAAGTTCAATGTTTTAAAACTAACAACCTTTGTTAAATTTACTATTAATATCATAACTATATACAAACTGTTTTATTGCTTGCTGACGAACACTCAAGCTACTCTGTGTGTGATTTGATGTCACGAAGATATATTTCTGTGTAAACGCAACAGTTACGTAAATTAAAAAGATGAATTAAACAAGAAAATTCAAATTCGATCGCTTTAACATAACAAACATAATATTTTCATCAGTTTTCATTTTGAGCAATGTTTACAGAGTGACAGTAGCATAATTGTGGCGCGTCATGAGAAAACCGGTCTTAATGCATGTGCGTAAAGTGTCGTCCCGGATTAGCCTGTGCAGTCCGCACAGGCTAATCCAGTACGGCACTTTCCGCTTTTATGGTATTTTCTGTTTCAAGGAGGTCTCTTCTAAACATAAATCCACTGTAGGCGGAAAGTGCCGTCCCGGATAAGCGGACTGCACAGGCTAATCCGGGACGACACTTTATGCACATGTATTAAGTCCGGTTTTCCCACGACACGCCTCAATTATTGATGTTACTGTTTTAATTTACTTTTGCAGTATTGATGAAAACAGGGTCAGATGTGAAGTAGAAATTCATCAGAAAAAGCTTCACGACAAAAATGAAGGATCGGGGCTGTTGGTTGAATCATTTTGCCAGACTGAATGTGCTGAATCATTCTGCCAGACTGAAATTGCTGAATCATTTTGCCAGACTGAAATTGCTAAGTAAACACAATATTATTCTGTACAACATAATTTAAAAAAAGCAAAGTTAAGGGGTCAGGGCCGTTGGTTGAATCATTTTGCCAGACTGAAATTTCTATGTAAACACAATATTATTTTGTACAATATAATTTTATCATTGATTCAATGAAATATCATATGATCTCTCGGTTATTAACTTTAAGTTCAACACGAATCTACGCATTTAATACATTACAGTTATTAGCATTCCTCTTTCGCGCGTTTTATATATAGCGTTATTTGTATTTTAAGTTTCAGCAAGGACGAACTGATTCAGGCCAGGCATGAGTTTCAAAATCTAATGCAAGAGAAGTTGCACAAGGAGTAAGTGTCTGGATGTACAAATTGATTACCATTACTGAGCAACAATGTCGCATATGTTAGTATTTGAATTGATAATCTGCATGTACGAGAATTAGTGTTATGATCGTATCTAACGTTAAAACCAAATGGGACCATTAACAAAACAAGCTTAAAACTACTGCGCGAACAATGTTCTCAAGATGTGGAATCGTTTTGTGTCCAAACCTAAACATCAAATCAAATATAAAATATTTTCTTGATAAACGCATCACGCTTGTAGTGGACAATAAATATATTGCCATTTAAGAAATTATAAAGTAATGTAGATGGGGTTTATATACTCTTTGTTATTATGTGCATTTAGTGCGACAACTGGAAAGCTTCAGAGCGAATTAAATCGAGCCACTGATTTAGCTGAAGTTGAAGATTTAAAGCAAAAGTTAGAAAAGACAAGGTAAATCATTTGACTTAAAAACAAATATGCTACAGAACGTCCAAATTTACTAAATATATTAGTAATTAAAATTGAACACATATATCAATACCTCTATAGTTTATTTCGTTACATATGCCATCGGCCCAAATATATTCGATTTTCTTGTACATAAGTAATGTCATATATATATGCTACACATTTTATATTTGCTAAATTGAAAAAAAAAGTAATACAGAATATTTACTTGTCAAGATCCCCCCCCTGATATTATACAATAATGTCTTATGTTTAACCGTTATTTATATACAACAATGGGTTTAACCGTGTGTTCGACTTAAATTGGTTGTGTCAATAGCGCGTATATATGTGTGTTCAGGTCGAGGTCATCCTGTTCCATACCTTACAATATTCATTGTTAGTTTTTAGAATTTATGTGTCAGTGTTTATTATAGTGTATATAATTATTTTTAACATGTCTTTCAAATCTTGACAAATTACCGGGAATGACATAGTAGAGGTAAATACAATATTGTATATAAATACATGATGAAAGATGAACGTACGTAAAACAAAACAATGCAAAGAGACCTACACGCTATTCACACACATACAAACACAGTCTAGGATAAAATAGAAAACGAATTTTTAGACTGTCGACACATATGTACTTATTATCAATCAGAGACAAATAACACACATTTCATATTTTGTTGTTAAACACAAGACAAATATGCATCATTATGGTATTGGTTCGGTCAAAAATAATAGTATAATTGCCAAGGTTCGATTTCCTTTTCTTGACATTTGTCATTAATTTGAATTTTCCATGAAAAGCGAAGACTATTCTTCAGTCCTAGTATTGATGGTGTTAGCCCCTTTCTCTTACATAGGAATATATATTTTTTCATTTCTAGGATAAAACCGTTTAGTTTATTCATAGATTTATTTGTACTTCCAAATAACAAAGTTGTCAGTAAATTTCCGTATACATTTGTGAGTATTGAAAATCAATTATCCTAGTCCTAGGATTCTGTGCACAATTCTTGTCTGGAACTACTGTATGTATGTATCTCTTGAGTAGCTTAATTATTGATGTCACTGTTTTAATTGACTTTTACAGTATTGATGAAAACAGGGTCAGATGTGGTGTAGAAATTCTTCAGGAAAAGCTTCACGACAAAAATGAGGGATCGGGGCTGTTGGTTGAATTATTTTGCCAGACTGAAGTTGCTAAATCATTTTGCCAGACTGAAATTGCTGAATCATCTTGCCAGACTGAAATTGCTGAATCATTTTGCCAGACTGAAATTGCTGAATCATTTTGCCAGACTGAAATTGCTGAATCATTTTGCCAGATTGCTAAGTAAACACAATATTATTCTGTACAATATTATTTATAAATCATTCAATAAGATTATCACATACCCTCTCGGTTGTTAACTTAATGTTCAAAATGAATCTACGCATTTAATACCGTACAGTTATTGGCATTCCTCTTTCGCGCGTTTTACATATAGCGTTATTTTTATTTTTATTTTCAGCAAGGACGAACTGGACCAGGCAAAGCATGAGATTCAAAATCTAATGCAAGAAAAGTTGCACAAAGAGTAAGTGTCTGAATGTACAAATCGATTACCATTATTGAGAAACAATGTCGCACATGTTAGCATTTGAACTGATAATCTGCATGTACGAGGATTTGTGTTATGATCGTATCTAATATAATAACTGAAGGGGATCATTAACAAAACAAGTTAAAAACTACTGCGCGAACAAGGTGATCACGATGTGGAAACAAAACATCGACCCAAATAAAAAATATTGTATTGGTTAACGCATCACACTTGAAGCGGACAATAAATACATAGCAATTTAAGAAATAAGAAGTAATATAGATGTGGTTTATATACTCTTTGTTATGTACATTAAGGGCGACAACTGAAAGCTTCAGACAGAATTACATCGAGCAACTGATTTAATGCGTGCAGAAACAGCCGAAGTTGAAGATTTAAAGCAGAAGTTAGAAAATACAAGGTAAATACATTGAATTAAAAGCTAATATGTTACCGTACTGATACATCCAACTTTACTAATATATCAGTATATAAAATTTAACACATATATCAATACCTATATAGTTTATTTCGTAAGATATGTCATAGGCCCAAATACATTCAATTTTCTTTTACATAAGTAATGCCATATAAGGCACATATACATTTTCTATTTGCTGAATTGAAAAAAAGGTAATACAGAATATTTTTACTTGTCAAAATTTTATTTGTCATGTGCATTATGGGCGACACATGGAAAGCTTCAGAGCGAATTAAATTGAGCCACTTATTTAGTGCGTGCAAAAACAGCTGAAGTTGAAAGTTTAAAGAAAAGTTAGAAAAGACAATGTAAATACTTAGAATTTAATGCATTAATGTTGCTGTACTGATACACCCAACTTTACTAAATATATAAGTAAATAAATTTGAACACATATATTAATACCAATATACGGTAGTTTATTTCGCAATATATGCCATCGGTCCAAATACATTCGCTTTTTTGACATAAATAACGCCATATATACATGCCACACATGTTCTATTTGCTAAATTGAAACAAAACAACAGAACATTTCAAGAGTCCGTTCCCCTAACATTATGCAATAATGTCCTTTATTGTATGACCTACATGTATAAATAAACGGCTTCCTATTGGTCCACAGAATGGTTGGCGACACAAAATGTATCTCATATTCAACAGACTTTGGGGTTTCCCCAGTCATATTCAATGGGCTAAATATAGCTGCCGTCGGTACCCGTTTCAAGACGTAACGAATAACGTTTGCGCAAACGCAGCGGAGACACATGCGGGGACGTCACTTCCTACAAAAAATTCGGTTAAACAATAACAACGACGTTATTACAGAAATGACGTCATTTAAATATAAGTTCGTTTGACGCACATTTCACCGTTTTTAACGAAAATTGCTTGTAACTTCAGCCAAAGATAATATTGAATGTCATATAATAAAACATTTGTTGACTTGGGGACCATATACTATGATTTAATATTCACTGGCATAAAACACATTGACTGACGGGCCGCCTCGGTCAATATGTCTCTTTACCATTGAATATCAGATCATATTCAAGGGCCCTCTGGTCAATAAATGTAGAATATTCAATCTTTATTAATAAGCAAGAATGGGGTAAACAGTGTATTCCATTGTAATTGGTTTTGTCAATAGAGAATATATAGACTGTCGACGAATATGTACCTCACTTGGGATTGCGTATGGGGTAGGTGGGGTCATGGTCAAGGTCACTGTTACTAACAATCGAAAATATAATCAATCAGCGACAAATAATAACACGACTATTGTATTGGGTAGTTAAAATGACAAAAAGATATTATTGTAGCATAACTTCGGTCAAAAATAGTCGTATAATTGCCCAGTGTTGCAGTTCCTTTTCTTGACATTTGGCATTGTTTAGAAATATAGATAGCATAATGATATGTACTTTTTTCCATTCAATGTCATTAAAAGGTTTGTTGCAGTTTGGGTGGCTTTATGATAATGTTTTATTAAAATATTTTTTTTCTTTTAATGATTTTGTTTTGGAAAACTATGTTGTTCAAGTGAAATGATATGGATGTTATTGCTTTTTTAAAGCTGAAAGCCTGCTAATTAGATAAACCTTTTTACAATTCGAATTAGCCCTTAATAAAATAAAAAGTTAATTTGTATATTGTAGTTTTCTAAAACCTGTTTCTTGATTAATGCCCAGTGGTTCATAACATATCTCTAACATATTGAACCTCTCTGTCGTTCATATTGTCATTATATATAATATTCATACTTATAACTGAGGCATATCAAATGTATCTTCACATTTATAAACAACTTGATTACTCATATGCAAAATATAACAGATTCGTACATCTTTCCTTTTTTTAAATAATTTATGCATTTTTTCTTAAATCAACATCAAATTAAATTGCCAAAACTTTAAATTTTATTGTGACCGACTAATTTAAGCACATATTAAATATATTATACATATATTTCATAACTGCATAAACAAGAGGGCCATACTGGCTCGAAGCGCAAACCTGAGAACTGGTACAGATGAAGACCATACTGTTGTGACAGGTTTGAAAATTAAGGTATCTGAAAAATACGCAGAGGGGCATAGGATCAATTTTGATTTAAAACATCGGTTAGTGCAATGGGCTAACTAAAGTACAAGTTGGGTAGTGGATTGACGATTCCGGAAAATGCAGAAACAGTAGATTTTGATGTCTTTTTCGCAAACAGTTTTGGAGAACTACTTGCAATGCGATAATTGCGATGGCTGTGCTATAAGGTAAAGTTTAGCTTTTTCTTTGATAATGTTCTGTCCAATGATGATAAATGATGTTAATGCACGCTCTGAAGACATCGATGTTGCATGTACAAATAACTGCAAGCACGTCTTGCAACTGTTGGAAATCAAATTTTATAAATCAATTTTTATAGTCTTGCGCAAACAAGTTTGGTCAACATTGAATCAACAATCATGTGTGCAAGCCAATCATTGATAACTTGCTGAAGTTTTTTTTCCAAACACAAGGGGCAATAACACTGATGTTTCTGGCCCGATCATGCTTTTATTCGACTGCACCTTAAGTCTTACGTTCATAGACAAACTGTACACGATTGGTGAAGATTGGATGAAAAATGAAGTCTCTATCATGAATAATGTCCATTTTTGCATACTGTTTTCACAAACAAAGGGCATTAACTCTGGTGTTTCTGGTCCGATCTTGCTTATATTCGACTTCAACTGTAATCTTATGGTAATAGACAACTCCTTACCCAAGTATAAAGATCTGGGCCTTGCAGTTTCAGATGTGTGTTTTTTTTTTTAGTCTATATAAACCATGTAACCCACAGGGGATGGCCAATTTTTACCCCAGGGAAAGCATTTGATTACTTTGTAGAGGACCACTCCACAATGTTTAACGCAAAATATATAGCCTCTCGGCCTTACGGTTTCAACACGGAAGATTTTTAAGGCCCACTTGTCATATAAGTCTATACAAATCATGTGACGCCGTGGGTCATGGCCACTTTTTACCCCAGGGGCATAATTTGAACAATCTTTGTAGAGGACCATTATACAATGTTACATATCAAATACAAAAACACTGCGGTTTCAGGAGATTAGTCATTTGGCTATTTAAGTCTATATAAACAATGTGACCCCAAGGGCAGGGCCATTTTTGACCTCTGGGACATCATTTGAACAATCTTTGCAGAGGACCACTATAAAATGTCATATACCACATATGAAACCTCTAGGCCTTGCAGTTTCAGAGGAGAAGATTTTTAAAGTGATCTTGCTATTTAAGTCCATATCAACCATGTGAGCCCTGGGGTGTGGCCAGTTTTGACCATAGGGGCATCATTTGAACAGTCTTTGTAGAGGACCACTTTTCAGTGTTACATGCCAAATATGAAACCTCTGGGCCTTGCAGTTTTAGAGGAGAAGATTTTTAAAGCCATTTTGCTATTTAAGTCTATATAAACAATGTGACCCCTGGGGTGTGTCCAGTTTGGACCCCAGTGGCATCATTTGCACAATCTTTAAAGAAGACCACTATACAATGTTTCCAACCAGATATGAAACCTCTGGACATTGTGGTTTTAGAGGAGAAGATATTTTAAAGTCATTTTGCTATTTACGTTTATATTGACCATGTGAGCCCCTGGGTGTGGACAGTTTTGACCCCAGGGGCATTAATTGAACAATCTTTGTAGAGGACCACTATACAATGTTACATACCAAATCTGAAACCTCTGGGCCTTGCGGTTTCAGAGGAGAAGATTTTTTAAAGTCATTTACTATTTAAGCCATTCCCCAGGATTTTGCTAAGGCACCGGGGTAAATAACAGCAGTTGGGGGTGGGGGTGGAAGGGGCGGGTACCCCCTTCGACTTTAGATTAAAAAAAAAACTTTTTATGTGTACTTAATTAAAATCTACAGTACTTCAGAGCTAGGAGAAGCACAACAATAAACAGCCTTTTGATATAATTTTTTTTCTCTCTTTTGTTTCCCAATGACATAACATAATCATAAAATTCACACACTATCAAATTTTATCAAGGAAACACAACAACATAAGTTGCAAAAGTAATGTAACCTGTGGAAATAGATAATGACACGGTTTACCTAAATGTATACCTCTTTCAATTAAGTTATTGGCATATTATCACAAAATTATCAGCAATGACTTTAAACAAAGCTTTATTTTATACTTCATTTCATGTCTGAAATGTTCAGGTCTTCCACTATCCAACTTGTATCCAACACAAACATTTAATTTTAGTGCAAGCCCTGTACATAAATTTAGAAAGCTATCCTTCATGGTTTCTGCTGGTGCCACATGTCCACCCACATGTTGATGAGGCATAGTGTTCATGTCCAATATCTGGTACTAAAAGTTGTTCTTCTGAGAAGATGTCCTTGGGTGGTGGCTGCCTAGTAAGCATTAAGAACTTTGTTGGAGAGACATGATCAGTGTGTAGTTTTTTGTGTGCTGCACACATTTAATGAAACTGTACGAATGAAAGGTTAAACGTAGATGACTAGACTTTAAACTGGGGGTACTGGTACTGGTCAACATTGAAAAACTTACTAATTTTGAAAAAAACAATCATTTTCGCTCTAAAAACAATTTTCTTGATGTATCGATTTAAACACTACTAGTACTTAACACTATTTCCATGTACATGTATATACTTCACACACTTAATATCATGGGAGTAAAATACCCTTTTAAGCTCACTCCTATTTAAAGCTCTGAAAATATCCTTTAAGATTCTCCAATATGGTCAGGGTAAAATACTGACTCTTTGACAAAACAGGTCAGGGGCTACAGTACCCTTTTACATTTTCTTTGAGTGTGTTATCTGGAGCCCTGATCACATTTAACTTAACTAATTCAGTGAATTTTCAGGGTTTGGTAAAGGAGCCATTCCAAATCAACAAAATAGCCAAATGGGAATGACAAAATTCCCGAACCTAAAGTGACACACTTGTATATAAAAAGGAAATGTGAAATGTGAGTGTAAATCGTGAAATTACTTGGATGTTTATGAAAGAGCAACATTAAAATATTGAGCCCATACTCTTAAATGTACATCACAAGTTTAAGTATATTTTTAATAAAGTATCTGTATTATTTTCTCCCAGTTAGTAAGATTCCACAATGTGAAAACCTCCATCTTAAGGGTACAGGACCCCTTCCCTGAATAACACAATTTTCCAACGCTTTAGTGTTCGGCAAAGTAGAATCAGTGACATCTGATTGGCCTAGATATGGTTCTTACCTAAAAAGTGTGAATATATTTATAAAGAAAAAATAACATTTCAACTATCTAAGTAAACATCTCTCTTTGTAAATATAACTATAGGATAAACCATAGTTTTGAAGTTTGTTTCTGACAGTGGCCTCTGTTTTCGGATTTCTCTGAGTGATTTTTGGGGGGACCATTTGTTGTAATTCTTCTTCATTGTGTTTGATATGTTTACAGGTGGACACTGTTGATTTGGTTTCCCCATTTCTGTAATTTATCACTAATTGCATTTTAATGTTACCAATATCAAAATCAGCAACCATTTATTGCATAACACATGGTATGCCATGACTCTGATAAATATTTATAAGCACATTTAATTATCAAACTTGTATATAAGTTGACAACCTAGTATGAATTATATTTGTGCAGGTGTGATTAAAGTTCTTATTCAGTCTATATATGCATATAACTAGCAGCATAATTGTGCGATTTGAATCATACAAATTAGATCCACGCTGAATGGTTAGTTAGATTACTACCATTAAACTTTGAAACTATCACTGCAAAATATTTAAGTAAATATTACGTTGAAATGTAATTACCAACAAATCAATCCACAATATATACAGGAATATTAACAAAAATCACCACATACACATATACGTTATCGTTTACTGTATCATACAATTTATTTTCTTATCTCTTTGATCCGAAACATATAACAATGTCTGCTGTTTGACAGCTCAAAAACGTTTGAGTAAATCCCCATTATTGAGAGTCACGTAATCAAAAACTTACCAATTCCGGGTTTCGTTTAAAGGAACGCTGTAGCTATAACAAGGAATTGGTGGTATTTTGGCTTACACTTTTTGATAGAGGGCGTGTTTGTGAAAATTTTGATGTATAAACATGATGCAGTGACTCAATATTTACCGATATACTTGGCTCTGATCACAAGTCCGCGATTATTTTCCTATACTTTTTCTTGGCAAAGTGCGCATGTCTGATTACGTTTCGTAGAAAACCCAGGTCGTAAGAGTGGCTTTTGTAATCAAACAAACGTCTAAACTCTGTATAAAAGACTACTCTTTCAACATAAAATAACCAGGTTTACGAACGTTTACTACTAAGTTATTATTTTAAGCTATTAACTGGCTTTGATCCGGAACTAACCAAGATCTTGAATACCCCAAACAACTGTGCGGCATAGACACTTCGTTTTGTTAAATGTGCGCCCAAATGATCAATTACTGTCAGTATTTATGAGGAAAGCTCCGACGAACTTTGCAAAATGCGATTTATTGACTAAAGCAAACCATGACAAAGTTGTAACAAAGGGCGAAAACTATTGTGTACAAACGGTTAATCAAAACCAATACTATTATTGTTGCTCCATATACTGGATCCGCGGTTGTTATAAAATAATTAAAATAACTTGTCTAGAGGACGGATCCCAGTCTAGTTACAACCTTCATAACGAAACGTTCAATATTATTCGAAAAAACAAACAAAACGCGAATATTTACATTAAAAATGTCCAAACGGCAAACAAAGTTTATGGTCGGGGTACAAAAAAAAACATGGTCTGTCTGGTTAGTGAAAACAAACAACTTTTTTTACGCCTTACTTACATATCGTCGCATGGCCTAAGTCCGTGGTTAATGTAACTTTGTGGATTTCATATATTCTATTACGTAACTAAAACAATATACAGAACATGCGAACTTTCCATTAAAAACCCCGATATAACCTTGACCTACCTGTTAAAATACATAAGTTATAAAATACTCCGTTTATACAAGTACCCAACCTGATTAAAAATTTAGGTATGTAAACTACCTAAAATTTATAATACCCTATTAATGCAACAATTTGATATCCCATATTTCGTACAATATTACATATAAAACTACACAATTTAGGTTGTCTGCATTGTTGACATGTCGTTTTTGACAGCCTCCTTTTTCATAGAGATATTTTAAGACAAAGAATATTTTTATTGAATGTTACCTCGTACCCTTAAGTGAAATAAAACTTTAGATTATGAGATGAACCCTCAACATGTCAAACATAAATAGTGTCTACATTCTCTTTAAGTTTTGCAAAATGTCTTTAAATGTCTAAAAACAAACATAAACATGTAGGCAATAGTGTCAAACTCTTTTGACTTACAGAATAAACATTGTAGAAATAGAATTCATGGCAAAATTCACATTGGATCTGTTACTACTGGGAGATAGCCAGCCATAATTCCCATATTATGTAGACCTTGAGTAAAGCATGAGCTGGAAGTTTTTACACATATAAAACATTAATTTAACTTAATCTTTTACATGAGACACACAATTTTGCTTGGCTTAAGTTGAATTGTCTTGGTCATCTTGACACGCACGCGCAGTATTTGGAGATTACGTAATATCCGCAAACGTACATTGTGCTAGAATTGTTGTAACAAAAATGACGTAGTACTTGGGTTTTTGCGTTTGCTCAGCCATTTGTTTGAAATGTTCATTGATTTAAACATACTTTAGTAGAAAATAAACATAAGTATATGAGTGAGTGGTTTTCCTTTGGTCTTTTGATATTTTTGTCAATTTATTATTTGACAATGTCTTACATCCACGAACTTAGGAAAGTCAAGGATACGCAGTTACGTGTTGTCATTTGTAAAATGTTGCACATGATTCTTTATATTCAATAGAATGACGCTTACATCGTACGTATCATTAACTAACATGATATAGAGGATATTTGTTGATTTCGGTGTAAGATCGTACTTTATTTCACGAGTGTTCAAAGAAAATATTTTCACAAATAGCGCAGCCACGAGTAAAAAAAATAAAAATTCTATGATCACGAGTGATATAAAATACGATCATACACAGAGATCAACAAATTTTGTTTTTATTTTATGCTTTTGGACAATAAATAAATAAAAATGCGCGAGATAAACTTTAACGTCACAAGTTCGTGTATTCTGACGTCATAAAAATGACGTCATAAATGATTCCAAAACTGTCACTCGTTAGTATGGTAAGAAAAAAGTGCCGTATTTTGTGATTCGTTGTCGCTAAATTATAATTTTGTTGAATGTTATAATGTGTTTTATGTAAACACATGCATGTACATAATGTACATGTATAAGCATTTGCCAAGGGTTGTAAACACACTACTTGTAGATCGATGAAATTTATGGAAAAATAGTCCATTTTATGTTATATTTTCACTGCAGTGAAAATATAAAATCTTATATTTTCACTGCTCCAACAGTGAAAATATTTAATTTTATTTCACCAATAAAATTCGATATTGCACTGAAAAGCATATAGTACATTTTTTTATTCCACCAATAAAATTCGATATTTTACTGAAAGCATATAATACAATTGAATAATTTATAGAAAGGGATTAGCTGACAAACTAGACAAAGCAAGGAAAAAGATCCAAAGCCAAACGGAAGAACTAAGCAAGTTGGAGAATGAGTAAGAAAGAGCTCCTCGTATAAACCCTTAGTTTGACTTCATCACTTGTATGCGATAATTTGCAAACATTGATGTATCATCAAACGTAAAAAACTCAAGTCAAAATTAATATTACTCAAAATGCGGGTATGTTGAGTTTGCGTAGAATTATAAGCATTATTAAATATAATTCCACAAAAAGATAAACTTCTGTATATCGCTATCAATATTAAAAAATAAGAATTATATTGTTTCAGTTTGAAAGAGGTCCAACAAATAAATAATGTTTTAAGAAATGGCTGTCAAAAGAATGCCAGCAAAATCCAAACCATGGAAGAAGAACTGACCAAATCCAATAGGTATTCTAAAAATCTAATGATGTTGTCTGATAGTACTTATTATATATGTACACTCAATGCTTATTTATATAGCAATTTATTCATTGGATGTGTTGCATGATTTCAACTTTATTACATTCTGGTTATATTTTGTAAGGCAAATGCAGAAATACAAAGACGATTTGGAGATTAAAAAAGAAACAATTTTAACCCGGTAAGTCAGATTACAGAAATGAAGAAAAAAAAAGAATAAATGTGTTTAAAATACGTATCAAAATAAGATAAGTTGTATTTGCCGTTGAATTTTAAACAGTTTTGACAATGTTTATCTGCGGTGATTCTGAGCAACATAGATTTCTGATAACAATTGTAAAGTTACAATGATTATGTTTCTGGAAATGAAACAGAAAAGTGTCAGCCACTATTATCAATTCGAATTAATAACAAATGTTTTACAATTAAATATATGAAAACCAATTAAATGTATGACAAACATGATTTATTGATGTTTTTTTCATATTAAAAATGCGCAACAAAGCAACTCTATAACCATTTACCAAAAAAATTGATTTGTTGATTAACCTTTTAAATAAAAGTATGTTTTTTTTTTATAGAATAATACATTATATATTTTGTGAAACAAAAAATGCGGTTATTTTAATATTATATAGTGTGAAAATGACATATCTGATCATGTTTTCCCCAGGCATCATTTACGAACATAACAATATATTGAAGTGGCAGTTTGGTTAATATTAATACAGGTTGTATATCCTCAGGGACGAAACAATACACCAACTAGATGCATGCTGTGCAGATCTTGAAGAAAGGTAAGCTTGTTTTCCTACGAATGTTATTTATCTCACATTGTTAGATGTGTTCGCATGATTTGCATCTCATTGCCTAAATGCTTTAATTAATTTTGTTCACAGGCTTAAACAAACCGAAGACAAATTAGGATTGTCTGAAAATACAGTCGTTGAATTCAGGACCAAAGAAGCAGATATGCAACGGTACGTTGTTTGGTGTGTGCTTAACATATTTTTAAATTTAATCAGTTTTTGCTATGATCTGCTTTTAAATTTGTGCCGAACCAGACATATTTTGTTTTACATTGTTGCTGAACAAACTGTCAATTTTTCAACGCGTACTGAATTGTATTTGGATTATAAACATTCGTTAACATATTGACAAGTTTGCTACGATAACACAATATTAGTGTGTTAATTCAATGAGCACAGAAAAAATTAAATGAGAACAATAGTTATTCTAACAGTCAAATCAGTATTATGCATCTGCACTAGTTCGTCGCGACCAGTGAATGCATGTTTATGAGGAATGGCTGTAAGTATTGAATTGCATATGTTTTGCTAGTTCAGGTAAAATTATCTTTTACACAATAATGACCTTTAAGTATGTACAATTTGCCTTATTCCTTGGCATCGATGCTATAACTTGTATGCAAGTCCCTGTCCAGTATCTTAAAGCTGCTACTTCACGGATGATTATACACATACAGCTGAGGCCAAACAAGTTTTTTGTAATGTAAACATATGATTCTCATAAAATGCAATCAATGAAGCACCAGTTAATAGTACAAAAACAATACAAAAATAGCGGACTAAACGACTCTTTTGGGAAAGCCCTTCTTAAAATTGACAAGGGCTATTCGGTGTGTGATACTGAGTAATTGTAATTTCGGGACTTGTTTATGAACATACCAGCTGCAAGTCAAATAGCTTACTAAAACGACAAATTATGTAAAGTTTTAACGTTTTAAATAATTGTTTGAATTTACGTATATTGGTAGATTTTATTACCTGAAATATATATTAGGAAACAAATATCGTGCAAACTTTACTTCTGACACCAATGAAATAAAAAAAATCAGAGCACTTGTGAGGAATTTAACCCGAGTCCTCGGCGTGATAGGCGGATGCTCTTACCGCGCCGCTAAAGTCTTTTGCACTGTTTAATACTTGTAATATCGGACATATGTTTTGTAAACAATGGGACCCCAGAAGTCAAATTGATTGGCTGTTTGGACAACGTGGTAATTTCACATCAACAACCTAAGAGTTATAAATAGTTGAAAAGCGTCAGGTGAAAAGCTTTTGAAATCTGGTTAAAAGAATGCGTTTGAATGATTAAAACAGGGTATGTGGAACTTTTTGTTAATGTGTCAGCAATGTTATTTCAGTCAGTTTTATTTAATAATATATTGTTTTACTAAATTTGAAACAGTTATTTTCATTTTTGTCATTTTCCGAATCTATGACGTATCAGCTTTAATTATGGGCCGTTTTGTGATAAAACATATATTTCTGCGTTTGTTATTCGAGTTGCTGCACATGAGAGGAGCATTATTATAACATAAGGGTATTTGTAGTCGATGTTCATATATTTGTTATCGACCAGAGATGAAAACAACTTTCGAATTATTGTGAAAACACTGTTAATAGTGGCCTGTGACGCTTAGTTACATTGGTTGTAATTTAGCTGGCTAAATGGTTTGTAGCAAGCTGGTAATATAGTCCACAGCCGTAGGTCATGGTTAGTGACAAGCTTGCATGTCTGTGAACCGTTTGGGTCGGCCCCTTTTCATCGGTTTTGATTTGATGACCGTTTGTGGTGGCTATATCTGTCTATTGTCTTAAAACTAACAATAAAAAGCAATCATATCTTTTGTAATTATCATAATTATTTAGTTAACTCTTGTTTTTGCTTCTTATATCAATTCAGTGTAATAATTAACTTTGGAATTAATTTAGTTAAAAAGATGTTAATGTTATTTTAACTAAATTTTTCTGTATGGAAATATCGGATTAGCGTCAACGAACTAGTAACAGTAAAACAATGTACATTGATATTTTTCAGAGACATCGAACAATATAAAAGAAATTTGGAAATGTACAGCTGTGAAATACATAGGTATTGTTTTCTTAATACGTTTGCTAGTACAGTACATGTTTCGCAGTTACTTGTTATCATGCGGTTACATGAGGTTCGTTAAGCGTCTATAGTTTATTAAATAACATTACATTATACAACTTTTCGTTAGCAAATTATGATATGTTAGTGCTTTGTCTTTTTTTCTATAATTTGAAATTCTTAAATGCCAGATAATTTGATTAGACTGTTACTTTATCAAAACATGTAATGTGCATATCTTTGAAAATGTAATATATTGAGCCATTTGATTTCGATACATATTTCAAGTAACTACTGTTAGGATACTCAAAGTATACATAAACACAGTAAATAACAACTATGACTAATTATAATTAAATATTGAAGGTTTTTTACTTAATTTGTGTAATCAAATTTACATAAGGTCAGATTTTGTTGAGTTGTCTTTTTTCAGATCCGCCGACCTGATTTGGTTGAAAATACAATAAATAAATAGAATAAAAATGAAAACAACAAATATTGTGAAAAGTTATACACAATAACTTTGATAACAATTGTTTTCCCACATACCATGTGTTTTGTATTCATGTAGCTGTTTTATACAAACGTTGCAGTTTGTTACTATTGTGATTCTCATGGTAATTGTTAAAAACTTTGCGTTTATAACTGAACTTTATTTATATTATTTATATTATTTAAACCCGCAAATGGACAGTTCTTTTCCTCAAAACTTACCAAGAAACTAAAATATATCTAGCCATCTACAAATCTAAACAACATAATTCATTTGTTTCAGTCAGTCGGAGACGATCATGTCAATTCAAGAAGCTAATATAGTTCAAAGTCGTAGGTAAGTTTCACTTCTGCCATATATACCCGATTGTGTTTTGTGATTTAAATAAAATGAAATTAAGCAAGTGAAATAGACTAACTATTTACTGTTGATGTTTGATTACAGTATTACAGTATTACATGAAGAGGTTGCAAGGATCTCTAAAGAAAAAACACAGTATGTGTTATTATGTTTTTTTGTACACATTGTTTCTCTAAATATCCTAGATATAAATCTAACGAATGCATCGCACACATAAGCTTGTTTTGAAACGACTGTGCATTATGTGTTAGTAGTAAATACTAGTAGGTATGTTTATTCCGATTCGATTAAAACAAGAAATTTCAAATATAAGAATGTGATATTCAATGTAGGTCAGAATTTATGTGTTGAGCTTCTATTAGTCTTACAGATACAAATATTGAGCTTCAAAAGCAGATGAAATCAAAGGAAAACGAATGGTTAAAAGAAAAAAGAGGTATAAATAAAACTAGACTAGATATGGAAAAAGAGATCGTTTCATTGAAGACAACAGCTTTAGCTGAAAAAAGACAATGGGAGTCTGAAAAGAGTCAATTATTGCATAATGGCAATTTGGCAAGAGACGAAATATTTCTCATCAAACATGCTAATACATTAGCTGTTGATGAGCAACATAAATTGAGAGAATCTATGAAGAAATTAGTCCAAGAAAGGGACGAACTTACTTTAAGGTAACGAGTTGAAAAAAACATAATTTTGCAATAATTGTAACACACACAGAACTCAGCTGTTGCGTTATTTGATTGTATTGAAGATAAACAAAGTAACTAACTATATACTTGTAAGTGCGTAAAAATAAAGACATTTAACAAGTTATTAAAGATATCATTGTACATTGCAGATTAAGCAAACTGGCAAGTGCCAGATTAACACTCAATAATCCAAATATTGCTGACTTGAGTGACCCAAATCGACCAACAAAACTTGCGGAATCATTCTCCGAGCTGTATGATAACGAATGGACGGATGCGTTTGAGAAATTTAAAGATAATGAACGGAAAACAGTTAACGGTCTATTCACTATGCTTCAGGTAGGCATGTTTTATCACTTATTATAATTTAAATAAAACTTTTGTGTCTGTTTTCTCGATTATATGTTTGTACTTTTTTCAGAAAGCGTACGGATTTAGTGTGACCTTGACTGACCAGTCTTCAAACAATATTAACCGAACATTTATTAATATAAGCTTAAACTATCAAAAAGGAACTAATATCCTACACGAAACGAAACATTTCCCTGCCAGCCAGTTGAGCACGTCTAATCCTACAGAAAACAGCAATGTCGATAGAACAGAAATAATAGTTGTGACCGAAAAAAGTCCGGACGACACAACAAAAGCAAATTCATTTGTCGAAGCCGTCGAAAATGTAAACTCCGTTCATACGCACATGGGAAAAGAATCTGCAATGGAAACATACGACTCGGCTATGAATATAGAGACATCGGAACCGAAAGAGATACTGAAGAAAGACGCAGAACAACATGAAGTGACAGCTGAACTACACGAGGAACACCCTGTTGCAGAATCCATGATGGATGTGACAGATACCAACTCATTTCGCGCTCACGACAAACTGCTACATGCCCATGATACAATTCCTAACCAGAGTAACATTTCTTCTCGAGAAGAGGTATTTAAATTGTTTCACCTGATCTTATAACATACACATATATTATACCTCATGTCGTAATCAATTATGCTACATTTTATCATAATGATCAACTTTGCTTTAAATGCTGCTTTCGTCGTTAATTGATTCCCCTCCCTTGGGCAATTGTAAAAGGTGGCGTTCAAGTGAACGTTGTCCTTCATGCATAAATTATGTGCATCTGGTTAAGGCACTCATTATTTGGCTAGACTGCCAGCTACACACGTTAACTTCTTCAATAATTTAACAGTTGGTATCTTTTTTAATGTTGAGCATGTAACGTGTTGCTTTAATTTAGGTCTTTGTTTGATAGGAAAGAGCTTTATAGAAAATGGGGCACATACATTAGTTATATGCTTTCTAAAAATCAAGATGTTTGTGATGCATATGATGGGTACTGCAAACACTTTATTACAGTGAGTTGTTGGATATCTGTTTAAAAAGTAACGAAAGACGTGAGTGCCTTTTTAGTTGCTTACGAGTTCAACATATAACATGTTATCGTATTGTTAAAGTTTGTTGAGTAACATCTTTAGATACATGCATTACTATAGATTTATAAGAACACCAGCTATGTATATGCGCGTGTTTTTTTTAGTTTGAATAAGGTTACACTTTAACACGCTAATAATCAGACTGTTATTCCCACGGATGTATCAACAGTGTGTGTTGTTGTTTCTCTATCCTGAGGGAGCGTAGTTTTAAAGGGGCATATCGACGGTAGATCGACAATAAAAATGCGCGGTTTGTAGACGTGAGTTGGAATTCTGCTGGAACCGTGTATCCCAATATATTATTGTAACTAGAAAATATTTTAGAGAAAATGGGAATATGTTTTGTTTTAATATGTGTCTATATTTTTGGGAAATACCGTAAAAATGCGCAAATAATATGCAAATATATTCAATAATTGCAGATGAAGTCAGAAATGGAAATTGCAACAGTTTCATTTGATTTTGCGATGTTGCTACCTACAGAAAAACAAAACATAAGCGATATCAGAAAACGAGTACTTCATGAGCTAAAAGATCAGATAATTCCGGTGTGTATATTGAATTGTTCCTTTCTATAATTAAGAATGCGCTTGTTTGACATCAATGTTGTGAGCATATCATAGAGAATTATAATAATTGCAATTTTCTGTCTATTTGTATATATTTCCCAATACCTAAGATGATATTACCAGATTTAGATTCACATATTAGTTGCTGTATGCAACGTGGTAAAATATATTTTAAAACGCATTTTGCAAGAAATGTACCTGACACTGACAACAACAAAAAACGACAACAACAATGAATTTATATGCACGATATCATAATTTAGCTGTCTATAATTTAATTCTAGACATATACCAACATTCTATGACACGTAACATGAACAGATGATACACTTCGATGAGAAAGTAATTTTCAGTTATTAAAAATCAACTTTTTGACAATTTTACTGAAGCGTACGCCGCTTCCCCCCCCCCCCCCCCCCCCCTCTAAAGCCGCCTATAACGACCCATGCATGAAACATCATAATTATCTTATTTTAGCCACTGTTAGTATTAACATTATACTATTACCGTTTGTGTAATGTACTTTCCCTATTCAATAAAATTATTAGTTTAAGTAAATTGCATTTGTTAATCTCGCATGTAGGTTTAGTAGTGTTGTGAGCTTTGTAACATTTGACTGTAAAATACAAGATTAACAGTCTTGCTGGTCCTAATTTACATGTTATATTTTTAATATTGTTAGTAAACACAATATTAAAATTTCATTACACATTCAACTTTACAGATGATAGCCAATGCAGTAATTGCAGAGATGAATTTATACGATTGTGAAGACGATATATTTAAATACGTGAAAGCATGTGCATCTGTCTGTTGGGAAATGCGAATCCACAACCCCCCCGTGTATCTTGAGTTCATAGATATTCAAGATGAAACACCGTTCAATGCAGCGACCTATAAACATTACACAAAAAGCGGTCAATGGATGGATTATGTAGTGTGGCCGGCTATGTACCTCCATGAAGGAGGGCCTATGCTGAGCAAAGGTGTGGCACAGGGGAAATGACTTTCTCTTGGACTTATCAAATGGCAGTTGGCATTATACAAAACGGATTAAGTTTCGAAGTTAATGTAAAACGTGTATGTGAGTATGTTTGATTATAGTTGTGTGTGGTAGATTCAATCACAAAATCTGTTTAATAAGTGAATTGTTTCATATAAATGTATACACTTCGAGTGCTTTAAGTAATTATACAGATTCTTATCTGCATTTTGAGTTACATTGGAACCTGTATAAAATAAATCGATGAACTAGTTTGCATACAATGTTCCACAGACAGACTGCCACAATGTACACATGTTGGCCATTCAGTTGTCTGTCGCATGTTTGTTTATTCGATAAGTAGTGTGCCATAACGCTCAATGTACTTAACACGTCATACATAACATTATTCATAAAACCCATTGTACATACTCGGCAGACCAGACATGCAAAACCCGAATCAAAATGGTAAAAGATACTTGTAAATACACGTTAAACGTTATACATTACATTATTTATAAAACCCATAGCGTATTCTCGACAGACCGGACATGCAAAATCCGAATCAGAATGGTAAAAATACTTGTAAATACGATTATGTGAACACCATTCCTTTATTGCATGAAAACTTCCCAACAATGTAATAAAATGTTCCAGACATTTGGCACATGCATCGGTGTTAGTGTAGAACACCTGGTTGTGACATGTAACATGAGTTATCAAATTATAAATAAATTGAAATTTTTATTACGGCAGCCGTGCTTGTTTTATACGTTATATGTATTAATAAAATCGGTTTAAATGTTTTTTACTTAATATTTGCACTGATTCATTTAAACAATTAAATAAATTAAACATAAAATCACAATACATGTATTTATTTACTCTGAATGATAAAACATTTAGTTTAGTTTAAACCTATTTATTTGAGCCCGATTGCATCGAAAGCCTAAGGCTTATAGAGACACTCTCGAGTCCGTTTCCTGGGTAGAACCAGTACTTGGTGTCTTTGGGGGAAATCTTGAGAACGCTCCCAGAGTGGGGATCGAACCCGGGACCTCCCGATCGCTAGGTGGACACCATATCCACTACGCCACCGCGATACAACATTTATGTCGTGTGTTGTTTTAATATCGTTTGTTTCTTTTTGTATTTCTTTTTTATTTGATGTTATTAATGTTGAATTATATTTTTCAAAGTATGCAGAAGCTACAGTATATGTCTTATGGTTATTTTATCAAGTATTATATAATAAAGCATTCTTCTACTACTACTGTTCTACTAGTATTAGTAGTACTATTACTGCTTCTATTTCTACACAACCTCTACTGCAACAGCACAACAACAACCACCACTACCACCACCAACAACAACAACATCATCATTAACAAATACTACTAGTATTGGTAGGTACAGAAAAAAACACTTTTTCATGTCGCCATTTGTAGCAATTACATTACTCAATTAGAAGTTATCACCGACTATTCTTGAATCGCGGCAACTTTGTGCACATCTCTGAACAAAAGTAATGTTAACTTTTAAGGACTGTTTTTAAAAAAAAATGTAATATATAAACAATTATTAAGATGTCTTATGTTAAAAATAATGTTAAGTACTGTAACACATTTCGAAGGTGCGTTTGTTGTTCTATTGTTAAGTGACGTTACTACTGGATTTGGAACATTGCACTGTGAGATATATTGTTGTACACGTACACTAAATACTATTCAAGTAAGACATATACTTGCTCTAAACAGTAATCAACGAACTATCAAATACTATATGTTAAATATTTTACAAATACACGTTTTATTTCAACAATTTAGGTGGATTATATATTTAACGTGGACAATAAATCTAAGAAATAATGCAAAAGTTCGTAAACCCTACCAACATACCACAGTTGTCGATTTGATAAATACTTGCAACACGTTTGAATGTTTCTAATGTGATTTTGTTAAAGTGATAATATAACGATTAAACTTCTTTGGCCGCACAAGAAACCATTTCAAGTACGCGACTTTTAGACTTTTGCCACTGAATTAGTTACAGACGCAGCAATGGGTACTGGCTAATGTTCAACTACCTCTACTTTGTACAACAACCTTAACACATTTAAGTGATTGGTATATAACTTATGTAAATAAGAAATGTTAAGTGTCCGATTAATGAGTTGTATGTAACAGTAATATTAGTTTTTAAATCTAAAATAACATCAGCTTTTTTACCGTTATGAACCGTTGAAGTGTTAAGCAACTGGGTCCAGAACGACATAATGCACGGAGGTTGCCTTCTGGTTTTAATACAATATAAGACTATCTCTATAATTTCTAAACTGCTACGAGAATATTTATTTTTGTTTTGAAGTTCTTCGACCATGGTTAACGTGCGTGCTATCAAGAAATATCATTTGCTGGAAATAAAATGAAATGAAATTAAATGTCGGATGTATACACAAATTTCCGTGACTTACAATATCAACGGGTATCGCGTTGGTACATTGTACATGTACTCTTACGTGCATTGCGATAAACGTATGTTCAATGCACTACTGGTACACATTTATAATGCAAGAGAACGTAGCTTTTATGTTTAACACACGATATGGGTTATGTCAACGTACATGTCACTTATATAGCGAATTATTTGCTATTTTTACAGAATCCGATCAAACTAAATAGAACATAGTGCAATACGTCGGATATATCTGGAGTGTAATGTTGATAGTGTGTGGTGTGCAGACGGGTATAGTAATTTAACATGTTTAAACTAATAAACAGAATGTATAAACAGTGTACATAAACACTATTGATAGGAAATGAGAACGGAAAGTGTCACTCTATGTATAAAGAAAGCTATAACATAATATATTTTGAACGAAATCACATTATTATATGCATAAGATTAATACGATATACACATAAATAAGGTACAATGGCCAATCAATGTACAGGCAATATTAAAATATTTGTTTAGTAGATAACTTTTTGGGATTAATATAACAATTACTTACTGGTCGATGGTGTAAGGAGAAATTAATCAAGTACGGAAAGGTATGTGCACTATTTTAAAAATTGATATCGAAACTTTTACATAATAACATATTTGTGAATGTTTGAATACATTAAACTATGCTACATTATTTACCAAATGTTAGTTTACAATTATGTCAATATATTTACTTAATAAAGGGTTTACACGTTTAAACTATATCCCGATGTTTGTACATATGAAAAGTAACTATTCAAATGTAAAGCTAAGTTTAGCATTTTAGATATGGGAGATACGGAAACTAATTCACCAGGCAGCCAACAATCATACGGGATAACAACAGGGTATCGTTAATTGTTTTAAAATATTAACTACATTGTAATCTGCTTCAAAAATTATGATCACTACAGTTTCGCGCTAAAACAAAACAAAGTATATACATACTTTTCAAAAGGTTACATTTTTGCTTTACATGAACGCAATTAGATAATATTCATTTGATAGTCTCCATAGTTCGGCCTTTACTATTGGATTTTCTTAATTGCTTAATGTTATGTTTTATTATTTTCTATGTTTGGTATATGATTTATGTGTGTCAAATCCAACGGTATAAATATAGAGACTATACAATTGCTATGGTCTCATGTATGCTACTGGGATAACGCACAATGCAGCCATTGTGACAGAATTGGAAAAGAATTTCAGAAAGTGAAAACGGATCTGCTGAAAGTTCAAAAAGAGCTTCAGAAAGCTAAAGCTCAAATTGACCTCGAAGAGAGGAAAAAATCGGTGGGAAAATGAAAGAAAACTATCCAGAAAAGTGTCTTCTCGTCTGCCACAAGATGTTGCACAGTTCATGTGAGTACCACAACTATGGATGTTTTCATACTTTAATAGTAAACTAACTATAATAAAACTGCATATACACGTATTTGATGTATCTAGATTACAACCATATTTAAGAAACTGTACCTCAGATTAATGTTTAAATACACACTGTGTATAGATATACATCCAAAACTATTTCAGCCAGTCATTTGAGCAGAATTTGCTTGATGCTAATGAAAAAAACAAGACAATGAATAAAAGGCAAGCCGTTTTGGTAAAATGCAATGAACATGCTTGTTACAATGCAATGGACATACTAGTAGAACATTATGAAGATATTATTACAAAAAGTCCGCGATTTACTAGGACACCCCTTGTAATGAAATATCAAAAATAAACTGATACATAATTAAACATAACTGGAGAAAGAACATATCGCAATGAACAATGAAGTACAATAGAAATTTATATTCATAGTTATGATAGTATGATTTATTTATTTATTAAAGATTACACAATTGACGCAGATATTATTTAAACAATCGAATCAATATTTTATTAAAAGTATACATTGATCTACTTTTATTTAGATGAATTATTATGAAAATATTGCATACAGAAATATGGCTTACAATATAATATCGATGTTATTTGACACTTATACCGAGGCCATTTGTTTCTGTAGTTTAGCAAAGGAGAAACAAAAAAGTGCCAACTATTTAGCTGTAATAGACGACTTTACGAATAGGTTAGCGTCGACATCATCATTGGAATTCGATTTAAAGCGGTAAGAGATATATTTTAATTGGCGATGTAATTTATAAACACAAACATATCTATTAAATGTTTGTATGTTTACGCATATTATCATGTCTCATTAAGACTTGGTGAATAAAATAGATATTCATATATTTAGGGAATAGGACATTTCGAACGAAGAGATTCACAGGTAAAGTATTTCGACGAGTAATACTTAATATTATGATATAAAAGTAGTAAAACATTTTATTGTAAAACCCGTAACGTATTGTGATTGATCTATCAATTGATACGATCACATGAACCGAAAGAACGTCATTACTCGTATTATTGTCTATGTATCAACATGAACTTCTGTTAAAACAATATTAAACCATACTGCCAGCGAAAACTAGATTTAAATGAAAGATCTAGAAGCATGAATAGCATTTAAGAAGTGGTAACAAAT
Source organism: Congeria kusceri (assembly GCA_027627225.1). Lineage (NCBI taxonomy): Eukaryota > Metazoa > Mollusca > Bivalvia > Myida > Dreissenidae > Congeria > Congeria kusceri. The sequence continues at coordinate 89,555,867 of CM051025.1, forward strand.
ATAACTTTATCAATTTCTGACTAAACACAGAATTGAAAGAAAGGAACATAAAAAGGTAATACACATATATGTATAATATATTAGTTCTTGTTAGTTTTGCAAATACAATTTGGCTTTATAACAAAAATAACAAGCTTCTTGTCTAGAGTAAATGAAATAAATCTGTTAAGTATTAGTTGGCGTTGTGATTGTACGCAATATATATGCAAAAAATAGAAACTACAAAATATGAAGTTATTGAAAGAATATATGTTTATTGTTGCGAAAACAGGACTGCATTTAGTAACATAATTAATTTTATCGTATTAAGTAGTTATTCACAGAGGAAGCGATGGTTCTAAATGTGTGTCTAACACTCGCTAGGGACAAAACGACACATAAAAACGTGCCAAAAATAACAACAACAACAACAGCAACAATTAATTTAATAAATACTGGACTTAGATGCAGAAACGTTTGTGTAGGTCACATCACTCAACAGAGTTGTGTAGGCAATTCGCCAGTTGAAAATAATTACAACAATATTTTTGTAGTATACGTTGCTCAACATGTAAATGCTTGAAATGAATTTGGAAGTTGAGAAAAAACTAATACCGCGCATTGTAGAGAGGATAAAGAACTAATAAATTAAATAACTATTTGGTTTTATGACTTATTAATGTATGATCTATTTGAAAGAATTATTTTTCCAAACCGTAAAGGGGCGTCAATGAGGATGGTGAATTAAAAAATAAATACGAAGCAGAGAAACATATTGTGAAAAACATGCAACTACAGTAAGATAAGACAATACAAGATTTAAAAGTTGAAAACGACATATTTGCAGTTTATAAGAAGTTGCTACAAGATATTGAAAGCGAAAACAGGCGATTACATAATGAACTAGTACGTACAGAAATGGAAAAGGAGGAGCTTTTGCAAAGATTCGCAAATGCTTTCTATATGTATATATATACAAAATAGCTTTCTATTTTGTTATTGTATTTTACATACATGAGAATAACAGTGTGAACAACATTTCTTTGTGGCAAACATTGATGCAGAAAATAATATGATTTCACATATTGCCTAGATTCGGGGATACATTCAAACAACAAACGCATTCTATATGTTTCCGTTTGTCAAAAATTGGAAATGGCAATTTAACGTACACCAATCCAAGTTTAGCATCGCTTAGTGATCCAAACAGTGCAACAAAAATGGCGGATAGGTTTTCGGAAGTTTATGACATTCAGTGGACGGATGCATTCGAAGCTTTAAACCTGAGAGATGAAGTGTATATAGTGGAATGCTTACTTAATAGTCGGAAGGTACACCGAATTAAACATAAACCGGTCTAATACAGTATAATATTTTGATTTGAATGTTCGTATTATTATTGGTTAACTAAATTCTCGTTTATTCATACCAGTTATTCAGAGAATGTACTAATGTTTTAGCCCTGTGCAGCTCAAGCATGACATATTTAACGTTATAGCATGACAACTAGTATCCAACTTGTAAATGTGCTCTTATTTTAGATATAAACTGTATTTATACAATTTTAGCGAGTTTAACAACACTGTACGACAGTTTCCTCAAACCATTCAGAGGGTGTTATGAACAAACTGGCATGTATTGAAATATCTTATAGGAAAAGGAAACCATTCAGTTACAAAACAACGGACGACGTAGTGCATGAAACCACAGAATATCTGTCACAAAAGCAGGAAACAGAAACAAACACTTGTGAATTCAACATTGAGAAGCAAACAAACTCTCGCAGTGACACAAACCCTTCCATAAATGTCGAAAATAAATTATGTGAAGAAAGTTGTAGTCTAAGAGAGGTTACTAAAGATACTGGTTCACATTTTGAAATATTGGCAGGAGAAGCCATTGCAAATAACCTGCGCAAAGAGTTGACATTTGATCACTTGAATGAAACTACAACCGAATGTATACTTACGGATGAAAATTAATCAGTTATGCATGAAGGACAACGTTCACCGAAGAATATAGTTGTGAGCATCCTCTATTACTTTATGATCTGTACAGATATGTACAGATATTTTCATAAAAAAATACCGTTGGCTGTACAATAATGATTATAGAATTCCTTCTTCTGTACTTTTAGATATTGGCTGGCACAGGAAATAGACATATCACGCAAGACTTTCAAGATAGTGTGGGTACTATACAAATGCAAATTATTACTGAAATCAAAAAGGATATACAACGGAAAATGACACCAGAATTATTAGAGATAGTGCCTAAAAACATATTAATACTTTACGTAGAAACATGAAATGGTGTAACTTTAGAAATGTATTGAGTTATTGCTTAACAAAAGAGTACTTAAACCCCATTGTGTCTCTGAGTATAACCGCGATTGAATTTATACCATGTAGACAATGTACGAATTTAAAGCAACGATTGTCAGTGGTATCGCATATCATAAACAATCCTGGAACCATTTCAAACATTCAGCTTACCAAACGTTAACACCAACAAGTTATTTTGCATTTGCGTTCATTAAGTTTTCCGTGCATATTTGTACTTTATTGTGTATACCTTGTATGTCTGGATGAACTAATTTATTGCTGTGTGATGCAGATGCAAATGACTTAATAACTCATATCATGTGCAAATAGAAAAAGCAAGCTATAAATGTGATATTATAAAGTAAACTGGGTGTTTAAATGTGTCCGACAGAGTGTTACCAATGCAGTACAAGACGAGTTCGAACTGGATTCAAATAAAGACATTTTAGCCTATATTAGAGAATGCGCATCGGTATGTTGGGAAATGCGAATTCGAGGTGGAATTCGTCGTGTGGCCACCCGTGTATTTTCACGAAGGTGCTCCTCTGCTCAGTAAAGGAGTAGCACAGGGGATTTAAGAATGTAACTAAAATATGCAACGTTTTACGGGTTTTCTAGAAAGCTATGAATGTTTAGAATAAGTTATTGGTAAAACCCCACTTTTAATAGTTATTTTAATTTAATATAGTTAGTAGCAATATTTTATATTTGATGCTTGTTCAATGATTGTAAATTTGCTCGTGTGAATAAGTATTAATTGAAAAAGCTGACACTAAACACATGGTGTAGGTGCTAATGAAGGCAGCTTATTTATCTATTAATGAACACTGGCCGATTTACTACGGGTGCTTGGGACTACTTTGTAAGGCTAAACAAATAATGATTTGTTTCTCAGACAGGGTTGTCCAAAAGCATAAAATAAAAATAAATGTGTTGATTTCGGTGTAAGATCGTAGTTTATTCACTCGTGATACTAGGCCTGAAATGTGTAAGTAATTATTTATGCCAAGGTGCATAGTCAGTGCTGGAGATGCAAGAAAACAATATTATCTAATGACATTATAATCATACAAATATTGACACCAAAACTGAAAATGGGTAAGTTATTGGAAATCGGATGGATAGCTTCTCGCTAACAGTCGCAAGTAGGAGCTCCCACGGATCTGCGAATCGTCTTCGAATTCATAGCGTAAACATGTAAATCTATTTTCTATGATCACGAGCGAAATAAAATACCATATTACACCGAAATCAACACATTTTATGTTTATTTTATGACAATTAAAAAATAAAATTGCGCGAGATAAGCTTAAACGTCACAAGTTCGCGTATTATGACGTTATAAAAATGACGTCATAAATGATTCCAAAACTGTCACTCATTAGTATGGTGGGAAAAAAGTGCCATATTTTGTGAGCCGGTGTCGCTATATTATTATGTTGTTGAATGTTATAATGTTTTTTATATGTAAACACATGCATGTACATACTGTATATGTATATATTTGCCAAGGGTTGTAAACCACTACTTGTGGATCGATGCTATTTATGGAAAAATAGTCCGTTTTATTTTATATTTTCACTGCAGTGAAAATATAAAATCGTATATTTTCACTGCTCCAACAGTGAAAATATAAAATTTCATTTCTCCAATAAAATTCGATATTTCACTGAAAAGCATATTAATAAATCGTTCTTCTATTAAACCCCTTAGCATTCGATATTTTTTGCATTTTTAGGCCATTCATTTTTTTCAATTTTGAGAAAAAGCTGCAGGCCCGGGCCTACAAGGCCTACATGTAGCTACGGCACTGTATACGTGTGCATTTTAAACTTCCACTTGAGGCATGTCGTGAGAAAACCGGGCCTTATGCACGTGCGTAAAGAATCGTTCCAGATTAGCCTGTGCAGTCAGCTGTAGGCGGAAAGTGTCGTCCTGGAGTAGCATGTGCTGACTGCAAATGCATTAAGCCCGATTTTCCGACGACACGCCTCATTTAATGATTCACTGGTGTATCTAGACCAGTAATGGAACGTTTATAGCGTTATTTTCTGTTTGTCTCAAGCTTTAATACTATGTTGTTGCTACACTCTTGTAGTTACATTGCATTGTAAAACATTTGAAAATTGACATATATACAGCATTGAGTTAGATAATTTTAACGTGTTTAATGCATGACGTTTTGATATGTGTACTATACGGTTGCGATCTTGGTTAAACATGATCTATCGGAAAATCTCGAATTTTCCAAATCGGATGGATAGTTTCTCGCTAAGAGTCGCAGGTAGGAGCTCCCACGGATCTGCTAATCGTCTTCGAGTTCATAGCGTAAACATGCATGCCATATGTGGTCGATTCTCCACAGCAAACTATCACAACTGAAAAGCTTTATCTTATCTTATATATTGTACTCGTCGCAAAACTTTGTTTTATGTGACGGGTAGTATACAGTCACTATATGGAAGAGGTCTGGTTTCTATAGACACAAAACTAACAAACTCATTTAATAGGCTCACATCTGGACAACCATTTCCTCCCCAAGGTCTTTCGGACGGTAAGTTTTTCTTATACACTGGCCTGATATTTACACTGTTTATAATAACCTGTGTATCGTCATTCTCCAGAAATCCCCAGCCATCTGGCGAATCTCTCCGTAATAAACGAACAGCGTTGTCTCGTTCACTCCGTGATTGTTACAAATTACACACGTAAGGCGCCGTGGCGTACAGTTTAGAAATGTTTCCGGCTTGCTATCTTGCTATATTGCAACAAGCGGTTTGTCATTCAAACACTTACAAGGTCTATCACATAGTGCCTATATACATTCTTGATAGATTTGCTACATAATGCCGGATTTGCCCTGTCGAAGATGGAAGCTTTTATAGTCGTAACGCATATGCTGCTGCTGTAGCTCGGTGGTAACGATGATGCAAATGTTACAACACAATACAATGCTTATGCTCCTGCTAATTAGGGTGACGCTACGATGTTGATGATGGTGACGATGTTTTCGCTAAATAGGGTGACGCTACAATGTTGATGAAGGTGACGATGATGCAGATATTACAACACAAGACAATGCTAATGCTCCTGCTAATTGGGGTGACGCTACGATGTTGATGATGGTGACGATGTTCTTCTTAAAATCAAAAGCAATAAGACAGAAGTACGAGTACATAATGGACAAGAAAACCGAGAAAAACCGAAAAAAAAAGATCATGACGATGATGATGACGACAACGACGACAGCGACGGCGGCGACGACGATGATGATCTAACAAAGAGAACTCAGATACCCCACCCAGCGAGTCTAACAGGTGTTATAATGAAAGCTTATTTGAGCAACATCAACAACAGCCGATCCCCACATTTTCACAGGTTAATTCATTACAAAAATTCCACTATCCATCGATTTGTACTTTCGTACCTAAGAATGCACGTCTGTTCTGAGAAATGTTAAGGCAATCTGGTAATCTTCAAGACTGATTTGATCCCCCTTCTAAGAAGTGTGTGCACAGGTTCTGTGTTTTTATGCCATACCTTGCTTTTTGTGAAAATGCAAGGTATATTAATGAACAGGAGGACATGCAATGTCATTTAGTGTATGACTTTCTGATGATATGAATTTTACTAAAAATAATATGACATGAATGTACACTATCTGTAAAAAATTGTGTTTGTTTTATACGTACATACATGTACATATAAATTATAATTTAATTTTATCGTATTTTACAGAATTAAACATGAACTGGAAATTCCTTTTAGAAAATAACTTCTTACTTACATGAAATTGTACGACATACCGCGTAAATACAAAATATAACTAAATGTTAATAAATTATTTTTTATGCTATTAAACAGGACATAGACTCTACTCCTTTAGAGTAGAACTAGTTAATGACTGGTTAATGATACAAAATTGTGCAATATAGCGTGAAAGTGTCCACTTTAAACAGTGGTTTGCTCCATACCAGCGCTGCATTCCGCAGCATGGACTTCGCAACACAATTTCCCAGGCGGAAGAATCTCGATCCGAATTAGAACTTAATTTTATTGTATTTGACGAAATAAAACGAGACAAGGAAATGCCCTTTATAGTATAACTGGTTAATGATATAAAAATTGGCAGTATAGCGTGACGGTATCTTCTTAAACAGTGGTTTGCTCCATAGATAAATAACTATTGAATTTTTTATCTTTTTTTTTATGCACATACGAAAGAAGAACATGAAATAACTAGTTAATGCTGTATAAGTACACTATATTATGTGTCAGTATCGTTTAAACAATGGTATTCATGACATGAGTTCATACATATTAAATTGGAATGAAAGTGATATAGTACCGTATAATGTACCGTAATGCATTTTTGCTAAAGTATTCGTGTAAAAACTGTCCATTATGCCACGCTTTTCTTACAATAAATCGCTCTAATAGTGTTACCAACATTAGACTAAAACATTCTGCTAAGAATTCGCATGTTTATGATTATCATCGGGTATAGACTATTTTTCGGGTCATCATTTCTGTTCTCACTTTTTGGCATTCAGTTCTGTTCTGTTCATTTTAGTAAAGGCACTCACACGATGTTACAAACATTATGTGTTTAATTGAGATTTTACAAACACATAAAATAATGCGTTATGAGAAAAATACTATTTTCTTCGTTTTCGGATTGAATCAGCGTCGCTATGGTGCTCGGCAAATAAATTTTTATAACAATTTACTTGGAGGATCAGTGTTATTATATTAAACAGTATTCAACGACCCGAAGGTTTCCTGATATAGTGTATGTACATGTTTAAGCTTTACACATAATGAGACACTTATAGTTCAATAATTTTATTCTACGTACAATTATTGTAAAAAACGGCGATTTAGATTTCATAATTATTCTTTCGGTTCAATAAACGTGTATATTTCTATATAAATGCACATATTTATAAGCCTATGTAACAGTTATTTTGAAATATTGGACTATACGTTGCAACCCATAATTCTCTTTTTCACAACACCCTTTACCTATATTGATCCACATTTTCCGCTAAATTATTAATATTATACATCGATCAGCAGTTCTGGTGCGCGTTCTAAGATTGTGGCATAGTTTATCATATCTCATATGCCACCTGGAGAATCAAAGGAACGCGCAACCACTTATGATATGTATCAATGGCACATTCCTCGCACATATTTTAATGCCTGCCAGTCTGGCCTTACGACTGTTGGCCGAAAAAGTTGAAATGTGTTTGCCTTGACTCCGTGCTTTTGTTAATGTCCATTTTTTGTTTTTTTTTGGCTAGTGTATGCGTAAAAATTGCTTATATGAAATGCATTGATAAATTGTATGATGTAACAATGTGTTTTGCGTCCAATTAAACCTGATTTTGTGTCCCCCACATAGCAAATAAAATTATGTCAATATTTTTTTGCTACACAAACATGATATCCATAAGTTTATTTTATATTTAAACAGTATTTTTAATATGAATATGTTATTTCTTTCTAAAAAACCCGCAAAAGTGGCCCGCGCAAACATTCAAATAATCCCGTTTGGCATTTAATATTACACCCCACAGTGGTCTGAAGTTAGCGCTTTCCCACATTCCTTCGCCGTCTTGTAGTAAGTAAAGCTGCCCAATCACAGATTGTGAAAGTAGTGGGTAGCTTCACAAACCGGGCCCATAACTATGAACATTCGTTTGCTCAATCTTAGTCTTCATATTAAATGTTTATCAAATGAAAATCAAAGTAAAATGTTACAAGCAGTTTCATTGGTTAATATTTAATGTTGAGACTATTTTTGAGATACAAAACGTTCGTAGTCATGGGGTCTGGTATATGTCATTTTATAAAACTTTGGACCCTTAGGAAGTTTCAATGTAATATGTGAACATATGAATCTTGTATAGGCAGGTGCGTTTGTTTGCTCTCAGATTATGCAATAAAACAGTTGCCGTTGAGTCACTCTTAACTGAATCTTAACTGTAAATCAATGAATTGAATTTCAACAACACATGGATTTGCTTTAAATGTTTTTAAACATTTTATTTCATATGGTGGCAACGAAATAGGCAATATGAACCCCTTCGATGGTTGCCCTGTTGATACAGAATAACGTTGAAGTATATCATGAACAGAAGTTATGTGTTTTCAACTATATCAACGAAAAGAACATTTTCTCGTGTTCAATCGTTTCTGTATGACTTTAAGCATTTCATTTGACGAATGTTTATTAAAAACACATTATTTCCCACATTATAATTATTTCCCACATTATTTCCCACATTATTTCATTCTGTCATGAATGTTATTCCGCAATGTTCTGTTTGTAATTTTCAATCGTTGCTTTATAACTATATGCATTTAATTTGATGAATATTCATTAACGAAACATTATTTTCAACACACTTCTGTGTCATGAGTGTTATCTCGTAGTGTTCTAATTTTATTTGTTTAATGTTCGTTACGGTTTTGGAAATTTTCGAGTATGCCAATTTGTGAATAGAGTCTTTTAAAAATGAACTAGCGTGATATGTCAGATAAAAAGAACCAAATCGATTACCTCTTGAATAAAAACAAATTAAACCAGTTCAATTAATGGTTTTGAAATCCGCCCGTATTCAAAAAAATAGCAATGAATTACAATTAAAGAATTTACACTGTTTACATTTATATCATCAGCATGGCAACGTATCTGGCTCAACAAAATAGTTCATAACATTGGCTATGTGAGAAAATACACGTTCATTATATTTGTACAATGTATTATATATTTATATTATACTTTCAAATAGGATTTATGTTAAGTCCCAATCGATTTGATTTAAATGCCAGTGTAGACCGATCAAATTAAGTAGGTCCTGTTCTATTGGTTTGAAACCAGATCTTCCTAAAATATGAACATTGGAAATAATGTGAACAATCAACGCTGTTCAAACTGGTGTATTCAGTTTGATTTGTCAATGTAAACAAACCGGTATCTATGTACATATACATGTAATTACTATCGTTTGTAAACGGTTTATTTTTTCACGATGAGATATGATCAACTGAACATGTTTTGTATATCGGATATAGGATTATAAAAACGTAAAGAATAAACAGTTAAAAACACATTTTGGTATACAGCAAAATTCTATAGCGGCTAAAAATAAAAGTAACTAATCTATACAAATACATTTGATCTATTTACCTCGTTAACACAATCAAATTGCCATGAAAATAACAGTTGTTTTGCGCGTCTAAGGAACATTTGAAAGTTGATATTAAATATTTGACAAACCTGTATCAATTTACATTTATGATAGACAAAATAATGTAAAATACGTATAACATATCAGCATACAACATAATATTTGAAACATTTACCTCAAATGAATATTATGCATATTGTTGATCAACGACATTGAAAACGTTAACTAACACACATACAGCCTAATGGCGTATTTTCATGGCATAGCCTCAATAAATAACGCTGAAGTCGGACAGTCGAATGAAACAACCATAATTCAGTCATATTTGATCCGCTGATGCTAAAACAGTTGTAGATATACTTGTCAAACATCACTTACAGCAAAAACGTGGAATGTCGGCGAGGAGATGAATAACTGATGATCTCTAAATCTGAAAGCGCGCTCAAGTTCGAACACCGAGACCCGCGTCTACTTCCGCTTGCGTGGGGAGGCGGCACCAACAACATCGGCGGCGGCGTCGGCGTTCGGAGACTCTTTCGTCTGGGTGAATGTGATGGAAAGTCCATGTCCATAGGCGACGGAGGCGGAATGAGGCGCTGCGTCGTCCTACACGGGCTGCACGGGACGCAGGGGCACGAGCACGTGTCTGCTGCGAATCGAATCGCGATCTGCTTGGCCTGCTCATCCAGCTGCGCCTTGTGCCACTTGTACGCGATGCAGATGAATATCACAATGCCGATGGCCACCGCGGGGCTCGCGATCATGATTGGAAGCGGAAGAGGTTCATTGACTTCCGGTCGAGGTGAAGTCGCCGACCTCATCTCCATATTGGTGGAATTCGAAGCATCGAACTCTTCATTAGTTTTTATGCCACTGGAATTTACCTTTTCGGCGTCGCGATTTTCTATTTCCGTGCTTGAATTAATAGTCACATACCCATTTATGGTTACATTTGTGTTATGGACACCATTTTCTCCAACTTTCCTGCTACCAATGGCTTTTGAACACGTCGGTTTTACAATCAAAACAGTACACAGAACACAAATGATAAAACAAATGCCCATTCCTTCGAAGACTGGCATGTTCCTTAATTAACGGAAAACACTGCGTAATAAAAATGTGAACTGAAGACATTTCAGACTCCAAATGAATTGACATCAACAATCAATTGTCTCGAACGCATCTCGCTGAGCCGTCAATCAAATGGTTCGATTGTCCCTTACCAGATATAGATGTCACCATATCATTATGAATTATTAAGCAATTTTATGAAACTTATGAACCGCCACAATCGATATCCGAGTTCTTTTTCCTCTATTGAAGAATCCATATTGTTTGCGGTTTCAAAACTATCAAGTAGTAAGTAAATAATGTTCCTCTGTTTTTATCCGGCGCGCACGCCGACCAATGCGTCGGTCTGTTAAATAATTATAACAATTTCTTGTCAATAGCTTATACGTCCTTTTAAGCTTTCAATTCAGCGATTGTCGATTTCTTCTGTCATATTTATATTATGGATTAAATTCGCAACATTTCCAATTATACCAAACAAATATTTAATGTACATGTACTGTATTAGAACATTTCACAGACATGTCAGGACCAGGTTTCAGATACATTTATGAACACATCCATGATAGTCATTTCGCTGCTTTATATCCTCCCAGAGCAGACACGCTGAAACATATATGTTTACTTATTAACATAAAGTTTTCCCAGATATTAATTGCTTAATATGTTTTATACGTGGCCAGAATTTAGGCCACGAAAATATTTTGTTTGTTACATTTGATACTGTAGGTGACTAAGGTGACAGCATACAATGTACATAACTGAGATAGAAACCGTTCCAATAATAATACAATAGTAGTAGTAGTGTTGGTTTTCATGGTGGTGTTGGCAGAAGTAGTAGTAGAAGTAATAGTAGTAGTAGTAGTAGTAGTAGTAGTAGTAGTAGTAGTAGTAGTAGTAGTAGTAGTAGTAGTAGTAGTAGTAGTAGTAGTAGTAATAGTAGTGGTAGTAGTAGTAGTAGTAGTAGTAGTAGTAATAGTAGTAGTAGTAGTAATAGTACTAGTAGTAGTATCAGCAATATAATTTGTTGTTGTTGTGATTGCTGCTGGAGCGACAGCGGAACAGCAATATCAGAAGCACCAGTAGTAGTAGACAGAATGAGCCATCAATATTGACAAAACATGAATGAAAACTGCCTAGATATCAGTAACGAATTTTATTCTGTCATGAAGGTAAGGCACTAGGTTTAGCCTTACTCTATCAGTCAGACGCAGGAATCCAGCCGCTAAACTGGAGCGGGTAACCAGAATCTAGAACTTTGTTCGGTCATGAAGGAATGGTCCTGTAGATCTGGCCTTACTCTCTCAGTCAGACGCAGGAATCCAGCCGCTATTGTGGAGCGGGAAACCAGAATCTAGGTTACCGCCTGACGTCTCTCTCGCGCCACGAGGAACATGTGCGACCTGTCAAAACCGATGCTTTGTTAACTAGATCGCCACGTGGTGCGGATGGTAATCGCAGGATCGGTGAAAGAAATATGACTGAAAATTTTACGATAAATGCCATGTCCGCATTCTAGAGTTCAGTTTGAATGTAGAAGTTTTAGAGTTGTAATATCGGTAAATTCTACTTGTTGCTATAAGAAACACCTGATTGCACACTAATGTTTGAAATGCCATGTCTGTATACTGCCATATGAAAAGATTTGTTTAAACTGTTAATTTAAATTTATATACAAAAGTTGATGTTTGATCTGGTTACCAAGATTTCAATTATTAAGTTTTAAAGTTCCACTTACCTTTGATATAAATGTATATAAGTGTTAAAATGTTTAATGTTCAAATACATCTGGGAACACTCTTATTTTATAATCAGATATAAAATTTAGCTAACGTCTTCAATTTTTATTTGATTGTCTTCTATAAGACATTTTGACCATTGTACAACCCACAAATTGTAACACTAGCAAACATTGCTCATCAACAGCGGTAATGATATTTTTCATTACAATAGTCATTTGTTGAATATCAATCGATAATGGCGGAACCAATGTTTTTAGAATGATATATGTAGACCATTGGATGTAATTATGGAAGAATTATAATAACGTCTTTCAGTTACTTCCCTTTCCTTTCAGCTTTTCGCCATTTCAATAACATCGCATTAAACAACAATCGAGTTACATGATCACTGATTTTATTTACGGCAAATTAAGAATTCATAGCGCTTGACTTTAATTCAAGTGTAAATGGTGGCCAGGTTTGATTTTAGTCACTTTTAGTTTTGCCTATGCCAATAGGTTTCTCTTCGAAAACCCTACTAGTATTCATTAATAACTCAATCAATATAAAACCTGATTCGAATATTTCCCAGACAATCTCTTTCAATCTCTTTCTTAGCATGTAAAAGACAACATTGTTGAAATAGTCTAATTTATATCGGCGCTGAAATGTTATTGTATTATATTAATATTGATATACATTTTTGTACATGTAGTTACACGAACATAGCCCATTCCCATATCAGAATTATGGACTATGATTATAAATGTCAAGATAGTTGACCATTGACCTAATGTTTACAATTCATAGGTACACACGTAGACTGATAAACACGTATCCACACAGGCAGTCAAACGACTTGAATACAATGTACTTAATATGTATTACAAGCGCTTAATAATATGTACATAGTAAGTAGCATATACACACAATAAACTGCACAATAAAACGGGTTAAGTTATGCATTTTATGTGCTATTGACATTTGATTGCTAAAAAATCGGATATTAAAGTGTGTATGTACGATCTTACAACAGATATAGTGGCATAAATGCATTTAACCAACTAAAGTTAATGAACATATATTTTTATTTATAATACAATAAAAGTTAAGAACAAACATTGCTTTTAAACGCTCAAAAAGCTAGTTTTTAATCACCAAATAGTTCTCGTCTGTACAAGCGGAAACTCAAATACATGTATATACCTTGACTTGACAGTTGCTTTAGGTTGCACAAAACTCATAAACGATGCAAAAACTCGACACTAGTACGTTTTGATTTATTCCATATTGAAGTGTTTTCTTCGTAATTGTTATGTTTTACTGGTTGCTTTCAAGTTTTATTGTCACTGTTATTTGCATTTTTGAAAATAATTGATTTGAAAGATCGTACATACTCCTTAACTGTGTGCCTTGTATACAATTAATGTTTGGTACAAAGCTTTGTACATATAGATGTCTTAACATGTTCATGTGCTTCAACATGATCTTCCCCACTCAAAATAACACGATTTAGGAATGTAATGTACATATAATAACTTTACCTTAATTTAAGATAATTAGAGAAGAGAAATTGGAGAAATAGATATGGTGTCCTCATTGCGATCCTTCCATACACGGGGAGCGTTCGAATGATTTTTCTCAGAAGACATTTAGTGCTAGTTCTACCCAGGAAACAGGACTCGAAAATGTCTTCATAAGCGCAGGTACTCGAGCTAAAATAAATTGGTTTTAACAAGATATGCGCGCTATAGGAAGTACATTACAAGTTAACGCGTACATGTATTTGACCTATCGACAATTTTAAGTAGAAGCGCAGGTATAACGCAGAAGGCGGAAGTTTAAACATTTCAAGTGAGTATATTATTTATTGTACTATGCCAGTCTTAATGAAGTGAAATAAAATTATTTATATCAATAAGTAAAATTTTCAGTAAAGTATCATTGTAGACATACGATTATAATATTCACTAACGTCACAAATACTGTGTTTGTGTTGAAATCGAAACTGCTGTTCTTCATCTTTGTACATTAATTCACATCTGTAAAAGTATTTCAAAGCCTACATACTTAAACACTGTCAAATAGGTATATACTTTTATGAAAACGCGTTTATGTTTAACTATTAGTATCAATAATGGACATTTTAATATAACAAAAGTTAGATCCACGAGTATAATGGTTGGCCAAATAATGTGTTTGTCTTTCAAATCGAAAGTTAACAGTTGTGAGAGATCTTCGCACGAAATGGCTGTCTATCGGGCATAACTACAAGCGTCTCGCAAAACTATATGAAATATGAAACCTATATGATTATAATGACCCTTTAGCGAGGCACAATTAATACTCGGTTAGTTTGGGTAATTGTGACAGTTAGTGTGGGTTAATGTGACAGTTTTATTGTATTAGACCATTTTACCAATGTATGAAAGTTCCTATTTTCTTTGGGAATAATAAATTATCAATGCGTTCATTCAATTTACTCTGTGGATCTGTTGACAATGAGAACAGACAATTATTTTCGAACTATTCAAGCTAGACGTTTCGTATACATCAAATTCGTATGTCCTTCTAGTATTTCAGAAATTATCATCCTTTATCAGATATCCAATAGCCCGCATAATGAACACTCTGTACGTCGTCTGGTATTTGTGCATTTTTATCTGAACCATATATCTTAATAAAGGTACAATTAAAGTATTTCCACTCCTGAAAATTTTAAATGATATACACGAATACAGATAACAAATATTCAGATTATTTCGATTGCTTGGTGACAATGTAAATAAACCATAGTTTGATGTTTTCACAAATTAATGTGAGTGCTTGATATATAAATCAGGTAAAATCAGTTTCTGACAGGCATATATATACACAAGTTGGAAAAGTTCCTTTAAAACGTCAATTACCGGAGGCTGTTTTAGCACGTCGTATTGTATGTTGTCAATGCCACATGCTGACCCTGATTTAGCTTTCATTATCACTTTAGAAAGTTCAACAATAGATATGTTCTCATTCAGTGGTTCATTCGATTCATAGAAGAGGCCATCCATTTGCATTTCAATTAACGGTTTGTGTAGCTTACACCTGTCAAAATGATTCTCATCAAAGTCTTGTCATCGCAATTGTACAAGTTTTCACAATCTGATTTCCAACGTTCAAACACCGTGTTCTCGTCTGTGATTATGCTGCCGTTATGATCAAAAATTTCCACAGGAATTGACCTGTCTTTTCGGGGTCCTAAATCTTGGATTTTCGGCCAGAATTCTGTGGGGTTGCTCGCCGTAAATTCCTCTATTTCAATTGCACGGGCGTATCTGTATGCCGTTTCTGTCCTGCGTAGAGTTTTATCAAAAACATTTCTTGAGCGGACGTAGTCGTCACGTAGTGTTCGTTTTCTGCGAGAGTCTTTACATTTTAGGAACTTTTTCTCTCTATCCCTCATTTCTTTCCATAGACCATTTAAAATCTTTTCGTCGATCTTTTTGTTGAGTTATAGATTGGAATTTTGTAGCACATTTTGTTTAAAATAACCGTGCACAAATTGTCATATATATTATCTATTTCCGCCTGTGTCTCTCGACAAGACTGTATCGAATTTATAATGTTTAACAACGCTGATCTTTTGAGATCATTTTCCATGAAGTCCGTCGGGATTTGTCTCAATTTAAACCGCTTATTACTGTAATTGTCATGGCTAGTTGATCCGCTGTAATCCGAAGGCTCGCAATGTCCTATATCTATCTGTGTCACTAAGACTGAGTGATCGGGAAGGTGTGATCGGTTACCCAGAAGTCCGTGTAATCGGTGTTCCTCCACAATGTCCTGTGCAATGCATAAGTAGTCAACGACCGATCTGCCTCTTCCAGAAATACATGTGAAATTATTGTTAGCTAATCTACCATTTAACACACAAAACGGGATTCATTTAGAAATTCAATGAACGTATGACCGTGTTGATAAGTGCTCGTATCAATTATTTTGCGGTCCCGTATCCCGTCGCAGTCCCGAAGAAAATCTGACAATGATCCTATTCTGGCGTTAAAGTCCGCACCAATACACATTGCATCGTAATTCCTGAATACATATATCTTTGATAAGAGCTGGGCAAAATACCCTTGTCCATCACGACCTCTGGTTGACGACTTCGGGGGCAAGTAGCACGAACAAATAATAAATTCAAATTCAGACTCCTTATCTGTAAGTTTTATTGCAAACATTCCATCGTATGTTTTATCTGCGGTGTATATGTTAACCTTATAACATATCCATTGTTTAACCAATATTCCAACTCCCCCTGAGGCTTTTGGAGCATTACAATAAATTTCCGGTCCATTAAATCCGTACCATAAATATCCACCAATTCAATTTTGTTTTGGTCTGGTAAATTGGTTTCACAAATTGTAAAAAATCAGCGTTAATTGCGCGTAGTATCCCAACTCTAAGTGCATGATTCTCATGGGTCCATCCACAAACGTTAAGGTGCGCGATTTTCAACGTACCACTGGGACGGAGGGCATCCTAGTGACACCCTTCTGCTTGCTGATAAGGCCTGCTGGTTTGGTGCTGAAGTCCATCGGTGCGTTGTGCGACCCGCCGTTCTGCTGAACCCGTGTCCATACTGTGGAGGTCGCTCCTGTATACGACCGCTGGCATCTATCCGGAAATTGTGTCCATGAGGCATTTGGCTCAGCAATGTGCGGGTGTTCAACTCGGGTAATCGTTCTGTTTACGATTTTTAACCTTTAAGAGACATTTTTAAAGTCAATCGAGCCTTTGAGGGACATTTCGTTTCTTAGCACCAGAATCTTTTCGTATCTTGGTCGAAACGTTCTTTTGACTGGTGCTGGTTGGTGTTTGAGTTCCGGCCGCAGGCGAATTGCCACAACTACCTGCACATTATCGCTGACGTCACTACCGAGAGAGGATAAATGTCATTCGCTTTCTGGCTTAAGTACGCACCGTCCTGTACCGGGGGTATCCCGTTAGCTAGAATCGATATATCATGATCATCGAGATATTACATTGGAGCCCCGTTATGTGATTGTCCATTATTACCTTATATTACCTTAGACGAATTCTGGTAGTAGGCTATCAGCCTCTGACACCAGATCTTCTTTTTGTGTCCGATTGCAATATTAGATTCGAAGTCATACACTAAATTCTGATATTGCCAATATTTATCAAGTCTTGCTTCTGCACTTATTACGCTTTTCAGTAGAGGGTTCAATATATCTTCCACCCTGTTACTAAAAAAGTACTTTCTAATATCTAACCGAGGTCTTTGTTTATGAAGTTTTTTACTATGACCTCTTGTATTACTGCATTTGTTTAATGTCAAAATCTCTGCCTCATTAAAGTAATATTTATTGTTTAGCAATGTGTACACCTCGATCATATCTCCCCTAACTCTTCTATAACTTAGTGTTGGCAACTTTATTTTACGTTATCTTTCTTCGTAAGACAGGTTTGATAACCCAGGGACCATTTTAGTTGCCCGTTTCTGAATGTTTTCAATTGCAAATATGTCTTTTTTCTTGTATAGATTCCAGATAGCATGTGCATATTCAATATGCGGACGAACCAGTGCAGTATACAGTTTCTTAAAAGTATCAGTGTCCATGTATTCAAATGATCTTCTGATAGCCCTCAGTACGGAATATTTGCCTTGTTCACTTTCTATGCTATATGCTGGCTGAATGATAGCTTATCATTTATAATGACACCAATGTCTTTCTCTGCTTTACTATTTTCCATGTTTGAGAATTCAGATCTTAAGTTATATGTCCGATCTTGAGTCCTGTTATTTCCTATAGTCATAGTTTTGCACTTGTCAGGATGAAAACGTAGCAACCATCTGTCTGACCACTCACACATACTGTAAATGTCCTCCGGCAACAACTGCTGATCTATTTTTGTTGTGATTTCTCTGAATATTTTGTGTATCATCCGCATATAAGTACAGTTGGCTGTGATTTTGGATATTGTCTGTTATGTCGTTAATGAAAATTACAAACAACATAAGCCCTTACACAGATTCCTATGGGATACTGCTGGTAACATCCTTCCTGTCTGACTCGTATCCTTTAACGATGACTTTCTGTTTTCGGTCTCTTAGAAAGTTGTTAATCCAACTTATGTATTTGTTTCCAAATCTGTAAATGCTAAGCTTATGTATTGGTCGTCTGTGAGACACTTTGTGGAACGCCTTCATGTAATCACAGCAGGCGACATCTAAGGCTCCCCCTCTGTCAAAGATGCCTGTCTATTTCTCGAGTACGGCCAGTAGTTGTAGGACTGTCGATCTACCAGAAATTAAACCAAACTGTTTTTTCATTGAACAAGTCATACTTTTCATATGGTTAACCATGTTTTCCCTCCATATTTTTTTCCCAAAAGTTTACACAATACGCAGGTAAGACTCACTGGGCGATACTTACTTGCATCCTTCTTGTCACCCTTCTTGAATTTCGCGGTAATGTTGGCTGTCTTACATTCCTTGGATAGCTGTCCAGTATTTATACTATTCTCAAATATGATGCATATTGGTAGAGCAAGAACGTCACTTACTTCTTTTTGAATTCTAGGGTTAAGTTGATCTGGACCTGGTGATTTACTTATTATCAGTTCATCGAGTTTCTTTTTACCGAAGCCAACACTAATCGGTATGTTATTTTCTACAGGCACATTGAATATCAGGCAACTCATCAAAAGTATCTATACAGTGTACTGACGAAAAGAACTGTCCAAGAATATTGGGTTTTTAACTTTCATTTTCAGTTAAACTTGTTTTATCATTCGTATTGTACAGATCGGATATAGACGATTTTGTCTTTGACTTGGCCTTTACATATGCCCAGAACCTCTTAGGGTTCTCCTTCGCTGATTTGGCAATATCTTCTTCCCATTCCCTCACAGAGTCTGGATAATCTTCTTGGTTTCGCACTCTCTTGTAGAGTTCATAGGTTCCCTCGTAACCCCTGCTTCGATAAGATTTCCACAGTGGTTTTTTTCTTCTCATTTTATATTGAACTTTCCTATTCATCTGAATGCCACTTTCTCTACTTCTGCCATATTGTCCTATTTGTTTCTGGGTATACATTCATTTGTTGCATCGTTCAGGTGATTAGTGAAAGTGCTCCTTTGATCATCAATGCTTTTCCCGGCATGTTCTTGACTCCAGTCTATAGCAAGTAAGATTCTCATTTTCTCGAAGTCTGTCCTGTTAAAGTTCAGTCTCTCTTTTACTATTACAACCTCTCCTTGTGTTTAGCCATATAATTGAAACCATTTCACACAATGGTCACTCTTACCCAAGTGGTTTTCGATTATTACATCTCCGATCATGCCCTCTTCATTACTGAGCACCACATAAAGAAGTGAAAGTTCCGCGTCGCCTCTACCTCTTGTAGGCTCATGTATGTGTTGATATCAGAAACAGTCTCTCACACTCACGACAAATTCAAAGTTCAAATCTCCTGGCCCCACTTTAGTCGTCATATCATCCTAGTTGATATTTGGCATGTTAAGGTCACCGACTGTAACATAATGTGAGTAATTCATAGTGTTTATCTCATACATTAGCTGACAAAGTTTTATACACTCTTCTAATGGCATGCTTGGGCTTTTATAAATAGATGAGAAGAGTAATTTGTCTGTATCGTTCGGCATCTGACGACACGGATGAATTTTGCTCAAGGTTATCAATGCGTGACTTCATCGATTGAATGGTTTGTAACACTGAGTCCATTCTACTTGTTTCTCGGCCAAATTCTAGGGCAAAGTCATTACGAAGAGCGTTTATTTTTGTATCTATGGAAGTCATGAATTCATTTTTCATTTTGTCCAACTTACTCTCAAACATTCAACGCATCTGGTCCTGCCCCTTTTTCATTTCCAACATTGTCTGCATGAGCTGGTCCAGCTTGTATGGTACACCTGTTACGACCATGACTATTTGGGTGGGGCTCGGTCTTGTTTCCGAGGGTTTGGAGGGGTGTGGGTACCTAAATACTGTACCGTCGATATCCGCGGTAGATTTCTATTCGGTGGTATAGCTATCGTGCCCTTCGGCTCCCTTCTCGTTTCCGTAGAGTACACCGTTTGCTACACCAATGATGTCGCTCACACTGACTTTGGCGCCATGTTTGAATTGTTTGCGTACCTGGCCCTCTTTCTAAGATTCACTACTCTTTTTTCTCTTTTTCTCTCTGTTTCTGTGATTTTTACCGTTACCCATCAATAGCCAAATGCAATATGTAAGCGCTAGTTGTGTTTAACATCACTTTAAATCCGATATACCCATTTAAATATCCAAAATATAGATTTGTTTTCGAGAGCACAAACAATCCGCCATTTCACACCTTATAACGTGACTATAATAATTATCTAAAGCATGTAGGACAATCGCCAATGAGCTTAAAAGGTATAGGCATACATATGTCTAAGACTTTAATAACGTTTGTGGATATTTTGAACATGTTCTCATTATTATACATATTATAACTACGCAACCATCTTTGGAGCATTTTGTATAGTCATTTAATTAAGTTAAATTAAGTAAAATAAGTAATTAAGTGAGATGTATAATACTATACATAGTTCATGTACATGGTACTTTAGTACACAGTCCTAACAGTAAAATGTACAGGATGCTTAATAAATGAGCTTAATAAATACCATATACCATTTTAAAAACGTTTTCTACCACCAACACATCAAAGTGACATCTCGTTCGTCCCGTAACTGTTACCGAAATCGTCCGACAACCGTGACTGAAGATCGTCCCGTGTCCATTTCTCGTGTTACCGAGATCCCAGGCAGTGTTGTTACTCAATTATTGTACGATTGCCGCATTAAATATTAACTGTTATAACGCACGCACGCACGCATGCACGATGGATGAACCGTCATGGAATAAGCTTGCTGGCCTTTGGCCAATTGAGCTAAAAACTATTAGATGTTTGTGTTTTTAAAATAACAAGAATTAAAATGATCATTTGCAAGATTTTTAATTATATTATCAATATATTTTAGCATGTAGCAGTCGACACTGAACGCATACCTAGCCGGTTGAATAGATTACAACTGCAAAGAACAATTCAACTTAATGTAAGAATATTGACACAAAATATTTAATAGATGCATGTAAATATGGTTGCTAACATTCATAGAAAGTAACTTATTGCTGAATAAAAAGCTAGAAATAATTATAGTTTATAGCGTGTTGAAAAAAGCACCGTTATCTTTTTGATGGCATGACTCAATAATAAATCGCTCGGAAAGATATGTTGAGATATTAACTTTTTTAGCA